>CACRXK020003662.1:3117-35124 GCA_902702795.2 Paramuricea clavata | reverse complement strand
CCCCCCCCCCCCCAAGCCCCCCCCAGTCGCCACGCCCTGCATAGGATGTGTAGAAATGTAACAAGATAAAATATATTTCAGCATGATAATTGTGGACCCAGTGTTAATAGAAACCAAAGCAAGAGCCAGATTGATTTGAGTGAAAAAGCCTTGGTCTGGTGTTTGGTTGTCAGATTGGCAGAGTATGCCAATCAGTGAAGCAACATCCAAGGTGACGCTACTGTCTGAAATCTAAAATTAGCTGGGTTCACTTACTATGTTCACTTACTATACTATACTATACTATACTATACTATACTATACTATACTATACTATACTATACTATACTATACTATACTATACTATACTATACTATACTATGTCTTGTTTCATGTGTGCACTAGTGTCCAGTACCTGCATGGTGTAAATTGCATTGTACAATCCAGCAGTTAAACAATAACGTGGTAGATGATTGTGATAACATAATTTTTTAATCCAAATGAACATGTTGAATTTCAGGGTTTCTATGCAAGAAACTATGTGCTATTTTGCATGTCTGAGATGGAGACTAAGGTGCTGCATCCTAGAAAGTGTGAACCAGCAAGGTTTACATTGTACAGTTAGCAGCATCAAGGCTACAACACGTGGACAAGCAACCATTGTCAATGACAACATTGATCAAGCATGTCATAACCTGCCAGATAAAATAGTGACATAATTGAACATGGCCAGCATTCTGTTCTGCTGACACCTTCTTTAGTATAACATGTTTTTAATGGATGAAAAATTAAAGAAATTGGAAAAAAATAATGTGGTTCCATGCTCACAATTTCCCTGTGACTTATTTTTAAATCACATCGCCTTTTATCAGAAATTGCATTGCAAGTTGCAGATTTACTAGAGGAGGGGGGTGGGTGCACCCTCCAAGCCCTGACAGGAGGGGGTGCTTTTTTCATGATAAAGCAAAAAATAATAGACAAAATGAGATACAGTAATTTGAGCAATAACATGATGATAAGCAAACTGTGAAGTTGTGAACAACAATTACAATTCAATTACAGTATGTTGATTGGTGAGCGGCACACATGACCGAGACAACTCTGCACCAGAGCTGGGAGAGCAGCCCCCTACCCGATCATGCTGGATCGATCCCTGTATTATTTACATGGAAGTGAATCTCTTTTGGTGGCGTAAAGACATATTTTTTGTCAATTTTCAAGTGAAATCCAAATTTTTAGATGGCTGTCTAAAATGTTAGTCAGCTGGATCGAGCAGATGCAGTAGAATAATCTTGAGCATAACATCTAACATAATACAGCAACAATATAAATTGTATAACTTTGTTTGATTTATAATTATTGAAAATAAACACTTCTTACATTTGGGCAACTTGCACAATAGTTGCTTGCAAATTTGTGTCACAGAACAGTCAGCACTATTAATAAAGCAGTTTACAACTTTACATAGTTTACATGCTGTACATGTACTCAACAAATTCCTGAGATATTTCTCGCTAACGAGTAACATACAGCGTAAAAACACATGGGATTGTAAATTCGAAATTTGTTCTTTGCTGAAAGATCTCAAAATTGTCAGTGTACACAAACCAGTTTCAATATCATGTCCACTAAATTATATAACAGTAATCGACAATTCCAAGAGGCAAGAACATCCATTATCCAGTTGAAATTTTGACATTTACCACTCCATCTGCCTTCTAGAGTATTCCGTTTCGCAAGAGTATTAATATTTGATGTTATATGCATGTAGGATACAGACCAAATATAATATAAATTGAACGATTGCAAAAATTCTTATAAATTCCATTCACACTTCGTCGATCGATACGATTTACATAGTTTCGGCGTGGTTTGACCATCTGAATTTCGTTAAATTGCGGTCCATTCGTTGTAAGTGCAAAATAATCAATGTTTCATTCATATTTGTAACAATTTGCAACATAAAAATGATATTCTCGATCGATATTTTTTCGAATTGTGTCTGAATATAAAAAGATCGTATCCTATGGGAGTAGGGGAAACACAGCTTTTGACATTTTGCAATAGTTTTGATATGAACAAATTACTCCCGTGGGGGTGGGGGTAACATAGCCGGTCCACAAGGGCTACATAGCTGGTCCAAAGTCTTCGGGTTTTGGCAGGCATCGCCACTATTAATTTTTTTGCCTGCAAGAAATTTTGCCCGATAATCGAAAGGCGATGCCTGCGGAGGAGGCTAGTATTGCATAAATTTTGCAATTATGATAAACCTTTCACCATTTTTACCTGTCCAACCTGCCCGTGCAACTTGTACATTTATTACGCAATTACGAGTTATTAGTATAGGTAATCACACGGGAAGGAGTGCAATTAATGATTAACACTACGAGTGATATTTGAAAAATGAGCCAAAATTGCACGAGCCGCCGAGGCGAGTGCAATTTGGCACATTTTTCAAATATCACGAGTAGTGTTAATCATTGATTGCACGACTTGCCCGTGTGATTATTTATTTATTATATGCATGACAAAATTGCTTTCTTTATATTTCAACTGCATTTTGTCAAGAGTTTTTAATTCTTTTGTAAACAATTTGGTATAATGATTATAAACTCACAAAGGCACATAACTTAAACTAGAACACAAGATTCAAACTCAAACAACATATTTTAATAGACTAAGAAAATATTTATAAATTGTATTTCAAACTTACATAGTCCCGTCCCAGGCTGCATCCCGCCAAGATTATTTCTTAAGACTGTTTCCAGGTATTTTCCACAGGCTCTTTTTGCCATACAATGTTTCTTAAACTTATTCTTGTGCCAAAATTCAGTTAAATTCGTCCACATTTGTTAGAAATACTTATCTCAATTTCGCCGCCATATTGGATTTTGTTGTTTTGATTTCCCGCTCCCCCCAGCCATCACGAAAATCATTAATTGCACCCCTGATGAGTGCAATTAATGAAATAATTGCACTTCTCTTAACCAATCAGATTGCAGTAATTTTGTCATGTATATAATAAGTCAAAAAACCGCAATATACCGGTCTTATAGTGGGCATGGTATATTATTTTTGGAGTAACATAAAGATAAAAATGTCAGTTTAATTAAAATGTTAAATATACCACTGCGTCTTTTGAGAACGACGAAAATGATAAACACTTCAGAGCCGAAATAAAGTTTGCATGCTGAATTTGCATAACTGCATGTCTTTCAGTAACTACTTGAAACGGGCTTAAATATATGTCGTGAACTGTCAAAGTTCTGACTGAGTGTGCACAGATGGCTAGCTTTAGATCATTGCTTGCACCTATATACAGTGAAAAATATAATGTTGTATATTTTTGTTCAGACTGAGTAAAATTCGGGCAAATGCTTTCTTTAATAAGTAATACGCCTCAAAATTCACTGAAGAGTGAAGAGGATCACCCACAAAAATTGAGTTTTTATTTATTTCAAGTAAAGTATATTATGTGCAGTTAAATAATAGTTTCTATAATGACAATTTTCTATAATGACAAGTTGGCTCATGCAGAGTTCAGTTTACTGTATCACAAAACCGAGTTTTAATTTATCTCAACAAAAGCATATTCAGCACAGGCAAATGCTCTCTATATTTATGCATGTTAAGGCTGTTTTACGTGCATGCATGTATGCACCGACAAGTTTAACCCTTTTAAATGTTACTGATGAAAAATTGAATGAATATAAAAAGACAGCATTTAGTTTGTGCATGTTTGATTAAAGTGTTCAGGTATTTTGCACCTATATGTCATAAAATTTTGAAAGATTGAAACATTTCCGTGCGTACACCGCACGTATGAAAAACGCTTGACTGTAAAGCAGCCTTAAGGCCTGAGCTATTGACATTTTTGACACTCATAAAATGCATAAAGACAAGATAACATATAGGAAAGGGAAGGACCAATTGTGTGTCGAAAAACGCGTTGTTTGTCAAGATTTTTCATTTTTGATGACGAAAAAATGTTTAATTAAGCAGGCTCCCTGCATTTATACATATAGATACTGAGATAGATAATGTATTTAGATATATCATTGATAAAAATACGAATAAGTTCTAATTGCATATGGGATAAAACTATTTCTAAACCGTTCAGTTTTAGCCTTAATAGACGGAAGGCGATCATTACGCAAGTTATATTGATGTTCACTACTAATTGGTAAAAGGTTAAAAAGGCGATTACTTGGCTTATTTACACGGTTAAAATGTTTACGACATAGAGTTTCTATTATATTCCAAAACTGATCGAATGTAACAGCAATAAACTTTTACTAAGTCCACAACATCAAAACCCGCTCGTCGTATGATTCTTAGAAAATATAAGCATTTACTAGCTTTGCATGGAACAGATATTAGGCCGTCAGCCACTCACGAGAATGAAGCTGGAAAGCAAGTTTCGTTTCCCCCCCCACGGAGACCATATTTTGATTTCATTATATGTTGAGTGGATCCATTTCCATGGTAAAAGACCAATGTTGTACTTCGGCAAACATGCAAGTCTCGAGAAAATTGCTTTTATCTATGTATGACGTCATCCATAGATAAGAAAACTAAAAATTTTGGAAATTCAAAAATTTGACAATACTACCATATAGAGCATCACATGTGTACAAAAAAACTATATTACGATAATCATGTACGGTCAATTGCTGCTGAAATATTGCCGACCAAAGTTTTGGAAAAATGCTGAGTAAGCATTTTTAGTCCATGTTTGATCTGCAAATAGTTAATTGTAGCAACTTTATTTTTCGGACAGTAAATCTCCTGTAGAGAGACTGTTTCTTGGGGAAAGGCGTAAAATGTTTCTGTCGTAATAGTACCTTCAATTGGGCGTTCTAGTATGCGTATCAAAGGAAGGCAGATTTATGCCTCAACGGAATTAAGCGCAGTGTGGACGTCAAGCGATTGCATGTTTTCATAAACATGTTAATTAACATCAATCAAAAGTTTGTCCAAAATAAAGATCAAATTAGTAAGGTTTTTATCTTCTTACTAGTTTTTTTAAGGGTTTCGAAAATTTAGTTTTAATCTTGTTATATTCGCAGTTTGCTGATACCATTCTGAAAGAAATCTATGTAATTTCTTCAGACACAAAGTTTTCAATTCAGATACAATGCTAAATTACACGCAATATTAGCCCAACACGTGTAATTATGTACATCATTTGTATGGAAGTCAAAGATGGAAACACAATAATTTAACAAATTATTTCTTATCCGTACAAACGATTTTATTATGTCTTATTGACTTAATTATGATTTATGCCTTATGATTTGATTATGTCTTATGTCAATCATTCGATGTCAATATCGTCCATTTCAAAGTCCTCCTGGTAAAAATCATCGTCATCTTCATTGGCATTGGAATATTTCTGATTTTGGCAATCACTGCAGAAGCATAGCTCTGTGCATTCCAAGTCTTCTTTCTTGCAACCACATCGTTTAGTCTTACAACCGGTTTTGTACTTGCAGCTGGAGGATTCCAGAATGTTGTCCATCGCGGGTAGACCAGATAACCATTTCACGCTAACTTTGCCACTTTCGTCCACTTCCCAACCAAGATTCCTAGCTAAAGTCAGGAGCTCCAATCTCTTGATTCAGACAACGGCTCCAGACGAATGAGACGTAGTTACAGCGGTCGATATGCAAAGCAAGGGCATCTTTATTGGGAGGCAAACAATCTTCACCAAATTTTCCCTGTGTGAATAGGTTATAACGCGCGTCATTCACGCTCTGAGCTTTCGAATCACCAAAGAGAGAACACGTAAACTTGTCAAGTGTGGTGACAGCTTTATGATCAGCCTCTTCCGTGGATCCCAACTCTGAAAACGCCTGCAGAAAATGTTCATTTGATCGAGCTAGTTTAAGGGCCTTCGCTTTCCCCTTCCAAAAACGAACTGGTATAGTCGCAACCTAAATGAAGTAATATATTACTGTACAGTGTAAAATATTGAAGGCAACGAAAGGGTTGAGTAAAATTGCAATGAATATACCTACCAGTGAATGCATGGAGTCCAGGTAAAGCAGAACTAAGCTCGGGCGGTATTGAAGATGAAATTACATCAAGCGATAATATTCTACTGTGTTCACCAGAGACAGTGTAAAGAAACAATGATGTGCCTGGAAGAGACACATCCGTGTCTGGCGACTTGATAATAATGGTTTGGTGACCGCAATTTGCTGCATGTGCCGCATGGAGCATCAGCCTCGTGTCAGCTTCTTCATGATCACAGTCTGATAATTCGATGACCATATCATGGTGTAGAATTTCAGCTGTACTCGACAACTTTGTGCAGTTGGATCCAGATGTGACGAATAGTTCAAGTTCACCCAAATGGCGCCCCTCCATGTTCGAGCATGTATCCAGCATAAACGAAACCAGATTTTCTTTATTCTTGCCGTTTGATAGGAATTTCTTCCAAGGTTTGAAAACTTTCTGATCTTTTGCATAAATACGAACGCTGCATTCGCCCTGAGTCGCTCTCTTTTCTCTCTCTGCATTTTTTATGCTTTGTGCTGGATAACGATCACTCACAAAGTCCACACGGGACGCCTTGAACTTGCGGCCTACAGCTAGTACTCTAACAAGAATATCTTCAGCAAGTTCTCCGTAGGTTTCGGGCACGAGGATTGTGGATTGAAAAACCGCCATTACATCAATAAGAACGCAACTGGCATCAGGAAAATTATCAACAATGCAATCAGGGAATTCAGATTGGAATGATTGAAGTAACCTTGCCTTAGTCGTTTTGCAAATACCTCCAGTAACGGTTGCTAATGATAGAGGGTAAGGGCCAAGGCAAAAGGAAAGCATTTGTTGCACATCGATTGATCTTTTCTGGCCAATCACGAATAGCCTGGCAAAAGTATTTCTGTCAGTCCTCAAAGAAACAACTTGACCTTTCGAAGTCATTCGTGATACAGGCTTGTTCAATCATAAGCAGCCCAAAACGGCGTGTAGAATGCACCAATAATGCTTCCAAATGTCAATTTGCATTAAGCTCGCCCCATTCCTTTGTCATTTGTCGCGCGCCGCAAGCACTCAATTTGAAAAGCAGTGTTGATATATATAGATTATACCTAAGGTTGGCAACTATATCTCAACTGACGAATATACGACTTCGGCAAAACGCAAAATACTTCGCACACGTAAATAAAACATGATAAAAAATTATACCATATTGAACTCTGATATTTTTTCTACATACCCGCATATAAATTTTGTTTTCAAGACTGCAAGAAAGATGAAAAATTTGCACAAACGTTTCATGGTCTGATGAAAATTTTGTTGTACCTATGCGGGATGCTAGAGGTTATTTCATTCGTCATATTTTCAAAAAAATTATGCGATTCAATTGGTTGAAAAAATAAACAGTTTGTGACGTATTTATAGTAAAAATTTGGTTTCAGGGGGAGTTGAACTACAACAGGAAGACTGCTAAAATACAAGAGCGATTTTTTTTCGAAGATGAAATGGTGGATTTTAAAAACTTTTTACATCCATCCAAAACTTTTATCTACAGCAAAACAACCAGGCAACTTTTGGCTACATGTACACGAAATGTCATGAAATTCTGAGCAATAATGGCGAAGAAAATGTGCTAACAAGACATAGCGATATGCGAAAACGCTTCGTTGTGACTTGTGAACCTTGCTCGACAAAGTTTATATAGGTGAATTTATTTATAGCGTTTTAATTTAACTTGGTTCAATAGGTTGGATAAATTTTTCCGTTTAATACTGAGTGAATGTGTATTTCACAAAATAGGCTGCAATTTGTAAGAGTGCTAGTATTCATTTTATACCCCAGCATGGAATTTTGCATTTATATATATAAACAACCTCGTATCAAAGTTCTGAAAGTTTAAATTATATGTATTCTATAATAAAAGCCTAAACATCTACCTAGTTTAAACTTTATTAAAGTACACGTTAGTTTTTAACAAAAACTAGTGACTGTATATAGCTATTACTGTGAATACTGTCTTTAAACTGATAATAAATAAAACAGGGCAAAATGCAAATTTGTTTTGATATAAAAACAGTTTTATAATATAAAAACAGTTTTACAGAATTCACTTCGAAATATTCTTGCTATATAGCTATTTAAAATTATAACTAGAGATCCAGTACAAACACCTATTTAATACTGAACACTTGATTACTAGGGAAAAATAAATGATCCAACCTATTGTTCCATGCCAAGATACAGTATTAAAAACGCTATAAAATAAATTCATACCTATAACTTTTCTGAGGTTAACAACGAAGCGTTTCGCATATCGCTATGTCTTGTTAGCACATTTTCTTCGCCATTATTGCTCAGAATTTTATGACATTTCGTGTACATGTAGCCAAAAGTTGCCTGGTTGTTTTGATGTAGATAAAAGTTATGGATGGATGTAAAAAGTTTTTAAAATCCACCATTTCATCTTCGAAAAAAAATCGCTCTTGTATTTTAGCAGTCTTCCTGTTGTAGTTCAACCCCCCTGAAACCAAATTTTTACTATAAATACGTCACAAACTGTTTATTTTTTCAACCAATTGAATCGCATAATTTTTTTGAAAATATGACGAATGAAATAACCTCTAGCATCCCGCATAGGTACAACAAAATTTTCATCAGACCATAAAACGTTTGTGCAAATTTTTCATCTTTCTTGCAGTCTTGAAAACAAAATTTATATGCGGGTATGTAGAAAAAATATCAGAGTTCAATATGGTATAATTTTTTATCATGTTTTATTAACGTGTGCGAAGTATTTTGCGTTTTGCCGAAGTCGTATATTTGTCAGTTGAGATATAGTTGCCAACCTTAGGTATAATCTATATATATCAACACTGCTTTTCAAATTGAGTGCTTGCGGCGCGCGACAAATGACAAAGGAATGGGGCGAGCTTAATGCAAATTGATATTTGGAAGCATTATTGGTGCATTCTACACGCCGTTTTGGGCTGCTTATGGTTCAATGCATCAAATGTTTTTAGTTTCATTTTTGGAATCGTTGAAAATATATCAGGTTCTTCGACCAGCAATTTATTTGAAACCAACTGTGTAAATGCTCCATTTCCTTTGTCAAAAGCACTTGACAAATCTGAGACCACATCATCTGGGGCAGTAACGCCACTGGACAAGCTGACGAGACCTTCCTCTTGTGGATCATTTTCAAAAGGGTTGATCATCTCATTGATTACCTTGATCACTTCTTTCACTTGTTCTTCATCAGCCTTCATTCTAGATATATCAGTATCCTTTCTTGCTCTTTAATAAAAAAAGTCCACGGTTATTATTCAAATAATCATTAAAAGAGAAAATGAATGAAACATAATAGTTTGAAAAGATATTTTTTATACCTTGTGGGCTTCTCTATACCAGCCATATTCTTGCATTTACTGGCTATCGCAATCCTCTGAGGTTGTGACAGGATCCAACGTTTCAGAGCAGGACGATTGAGAGAAATGCCAACAACACCACCTTTGGTTTTTGACTCACGGTTGAATGTCTGCTCAATGGTTTGATCACAGGCAATCGATGAAAATCCATATTCATTTTGCCTTTGGACGGTTCAGTTGTGGGTTATATCATACATAGCGTTTAAATCAAATAAAGTCAGAAAAATAAATAGCCACCACAAAGCAAAGCAAAGCAAAGCAAAGCAAAGCAAAGCAAAGCAAAGCAAAGCAAAGCAAAGCAACCAGTGTAAAAAGTGAATTTGTGATTGGTTGCGAGAGACAATGAACAATTCTAAACTGCTCTCGAAATTAATAATACCCAAACGCTAACCTGGGTGTGTAAAATCCAAAAGATTCATTTCAAGCCAATATGCAGATAGGTATCGTTGGTAGTGCACACGATCATAGGCGAAAAACCAAGGTAACATTGATCGTATAGCTGACAAATGCAAGTCCCAATCATTGGCTCTTGTTCCACGGAGAAATAACAGCAACAACTGGACCATCTCGATGAAGGATGACCAAAACGAAAAGACAAGATCATTTTCACACCTCTCGATGACATATGCCGAATACTGATTGTAAATATCCTGCATTTGTTGGCTGTCGACAAAGTCCATGAAGTGATCTTTCGGGAATGCGCTCATCATTGATTCGAAAAACTCAGTAAAAGACCTGACAACTCCTGGCTTGCTCTGTATGAATGACTGAAACGTCAAACGTTCCATCGCTTCCATCATTATTTTCCAAGCTCTCACTGATCTATTGTACTTCTTTCCAGACATAACACCGTCAATTGAACCAGGTGCCACTAATCCAGAATTAATCAGTATATCCGAAAATGAAAATGGCATCCCTTGAAAATCATATTACTTACAAAATTATTATACAGTAGTGCTGCATAACATGTAATCATAAGATCATGAGAAATTATATGTTTAATCATGCTTGATATATTACCTCCAGTCCGGAATTCTTAAACCTCTTTCCGATACAGCTTGAATATGACATGATTGCGTGGAATTCACCCAGACGAACAATACATCTCGTGGCGTATAAATCGCTCTTCCACCGAACTTGCTGTATTTTTGCATAAACCGCTTCATCAGCCACCAGAACCACTTGTTGTAGTTCTAACTCATCTGGAATCTTGACACTTTGACATAAGATCTCATTTATTGTCGACTATTCGTTCTGTAATAGGATTATCGATTATCGGTAAATAGCTAATTGTAGACATTGCAGGAACATCTGGGTGCAAAAGAGTATTGAACCCTGTCCAACTGGGCATGTTGTCACCATTATCTTCAGATTGCAACTTACATAATGCGTAAGCCAAGTCAAGCTTTCGAGAGAATTCTTGTTGCCTCGAATGTTCGGCAATATCGGTGGATATATATTCTGATAAATGGTAAACATCTAGCGACTTTTTCTTTCCTATGTGATGAGCAGGTAATCTCTCTTCTTTCAAGGTCAAGCTTCTTTTTCTTTTGCTGATATTTCCTTCTGGCTCTCTTTTATCGGGCTGCGATTGTTGCCTTTGCACAGCAATACCAGCAGCGATATGTGTTTGACCCTTTCCACTCTTTGTTTCTTCGTTGTAGTCTTGATTGTCAAAAACCAAGACTGTGGGCTGATTCTTAACCATGTCTCTTGTAACGAATGATTGGTTGTTGGACTGAATGGTTGCCAAAGTTGTCTCATGGCGTATTACTGTGTCATATGATGCGCAGTGGCCAAAAGAATTCAAAACATTTATGACTTCGGCAGACCCCGTCAATTGCCTAATCAAGATTCCAAGTGACAATGACTTTGGAGTTTGTTTTTGTCCTTTCGATGATAAATAGACCACATCCTGGGCAATTGAATCAATTTTACATTCATAACTCTCAGCAATTGAACCTCTCAAAGATTCGGAGGATGGTTCGTCCGACAGACCAAGCACCCAGCAGAAGAAATTAAACAGTTCATATGGAACAGTTTGAATAATTGCTTCTTTGTTAAAATCATCTGCAGTAGGAGGCCAACGAGTATGGAAGACAGGAACATCCTTGATGATATTCTTTAAAATAAAAGCTGCTCTGTACAATTTGACATGGTTACTTTCTTCAACATACCGCGTAGAAGTGCTAGCACAGTACCTCTCCTCTTCGGTATCGGAACACCCTTTTTCACCATCAGAGCTCTCTTCCTCAGACATTATTAAATGCTCTGCCAGTGAACCTGCAGAAAGGTTCTCAGCAAAAACTAGCGTACTTCTGTTTCTTCTCCCAGGAGCATGGAAAACAAGCTGGGGATGGCTCTTCTGAAGACGTTTCTTTAGGTTACCGGCCTTGTACCTCGAACCTTCTTCACCCTCTCGATCTCCACACTTATCGATATAGCTCCGAAAAATATTAACCAACTTCGTCAGAAAGAAAATCTCACGATTCTTGCATATTCGGTCATCAATGACTTCCTTGCAGAATAATTTGTAGGCTGTGTTAAAGACGGAATCCATTACTTGGTCAACGTCCGGCTTAGAAAGAAAACGAGTATAGTTCTTGTAGCACGTCTTATGATAGCACACTTCAATTGCCACACAGTCCTTATCTTTGATATGAATTAGAAAATTCTCATCGTTTTTCATCTCTGCTGCTTCCCGCAATTTCCCAGCATCAATTGTTTCGCATTGTGTTAATCCTTGAAGCATTCGTTTTCTCGATTTCTGCAAGAAAGAACCCCGTGAATATCAGGTTTCAGAATTGAAAGTGCTAAAGACCAGCAGTCCAGTTCCTACACACCCTAAACCTAATCCTGAACAAGCAAGTTTTTAAAAACTTTGATTAGAATTCTACGAAAACATATTAATTTTTAAGAAAAAATTGGAAAAAAATTAAGAATTTGTATTTAATAAAGCGAGAAAACCCCCGAAAAAGTCAAAATATAATAAAATTAAAATTTCTGTATTTAGCTGCTTACCTTGTCGTTATAGAAAAGTTCTTTCTTTTTGCATATGATGCATAGTTGGGGCAGAATTCCAACAGTTCTACCTCCAGATGAAGAATCAGCGCTTTTTTCTCGACGCCTTGACTTTCGTGGTGGTTCAACCGTCCCGGCTGCATTTTCAATTTGTCTTTGACTTGGTTCATTTAGATTTTTCTTCGCAAGGCGTTTTTCAGCTAGCTCTATTAGTCGCTATATTTTAAAACTCTGATAGCATTTACGATGGTATAAAAACCGGCTTGTTGGCAGTGTTTCGACGCTACCCTCTATAATCTGCTCATCGTCACCACTCAAAAAGGCGAAACTTTGCTCGCTTATACTTCTCGCCTCGCCATCTAAAACTGACCAACGTTTTCTACATTCTATAATTTTACACAATGATGCTTTTTTGCCGCAATTAATATTTCTTCGATTTCAGAAACCGTAGAAAAATGAATAAAACATTTGCTTTCAGACATTGTAATTTGAGTATTTCGTGACGTTTCACGTTGTTTTTATCACGTGTTTCATTGACCAATAGAAAAACATATAGAACATTCGTGACAGTGCTTCCATTGTGGAAAAATAATTTCTTTCCCAAGTGCCAACTGCTCAAAATGTCATTATTTTTGTCAAAATTTCCTTGCACTAAAGTTGATGAATTTTACCTAGTTTAAAACTGCTATTACAATAATTTATCCTGAAAAAGGTGTCTTTCTAGGGCGAGAAGGATCATGGACGTTGCAGGGGAGGGATTTTCAAAGGGGAAGTTTACCTAAATTTTTTCGAAGTAGAAGGAACAGGGGGCTTGAGGTCATCCTCCAAATTTTTTTCGGATTTTCCATTCCACAGGATAGGATTTTCGACATTTTCTGAAGCGAATTTGCTTGGAAATTGCTGTAATCTTAGGATTTATTAGAAATAACGTATTATCCCTCTTATTCCCTTCCTGACAACAAAATTCATTGCCATTTCCTTGCAAATTTTATTTCCTTGCATTTTATTTCCTTGCAAATTTCCTTAATTGCAAATGGAAGCACTGCTTCGTGGTATGCGCGAGGAGCACACGCAGCTCGGAAATGCGTGAAAAAATGGCGACGATATAATGTGAAAATTATCAAATTTGAAAGCCAATTTTTGGCAAAACTGCAGGTGTTATCGATTACAACATTTTGTTATTCGACCTTATAAGCTTTTAGGCGAAATTTTTTAAATTTCGACCTAGAACGGAAAATATCTGTGTTTGAAATTTTTCTTTATGTCGCATGTACAAATTTGAGTAATCTAATTTGACTGCAATAAAACTAAAAATTGTTATATTTTCTCTGCTTTACGTTATTGTTGGAAAACTCTTTTTCGCTCTTGTTGAGAATCAATTAGGTCAATGTATTATTTCATAACCTAGAAGATAACGCGTCTAGAGAGTCTGATTTTCTGCAAAATCGGTCGGATAATATTTTTGTATTGATTTCCCGGCCCGTATATATGATCGCGAGCGAGCGATTTAATATTTTTTTTTAAATCAAGCGCTATAAACGCGTTATCGTCTAGGTTTTGATATAAAACCAATTGACCAAAACAATTTGCAACAAGAGCGAAAAAGAGTTTTCCAACAAAAACTTAAAAGCAGAGAAAATATAGCAATTTTTAGTTTTATTGTAGTCAGATTAGATTACTCAAATTTGTATACGCGGACATAGGGAAAAATTTCAAACGCGGATATTTTCAGTTCTAGGTGGGAATTTAAAAATGCCCACGGCAAAGTTTTAGATTTTAATGCGCTGCATCATAATCTTTTGGTTTTAAATTTAGCTCGCCTTGGTGTAAATTTCTCGTTTCCTGCATTGTGATTAGCAATCTCGTTCCCCGAGCATGCCCGTTCGCAGGTAAGGGTGGGCATAGCTCTGGAGAAATCGAATTGATTCACGTTGAATTTCCAACGTGAGTTCTACGCATGCTCGGCAATGTTGCAAAATATAAATAACGTATTTAGAATTTTGTGTCGAAAATTTGATACATTTTACACTGAAATCAAATCGAAAACAACTAAAAATTCTGGGGGAAATATGTACGAAAGCTTCGGTTGGATCACAGCTACTTGAAAAATACAAGGAGAACTTCGACGTTTCGAGCGAAGGCGCTTCGATCTGTGCTGTTAATAGTGTTTGTGTACATCGTACTTGACCTTTGCTGATAAATATAATCTCCTGAATAATAAGTATTATATATTTTTATGCTTTAAAATTTACATATAACTCTCCTGTCAGAATTTATGGTATACGTAGTGTTAGGTATGACAGTATATAAAACGTCAAGTACTATATATACGAACACTAACAACACAAGTCGAAGCGCCTTCGCTCGAAACGTCGAAGTTCTCCTTGTATTTTTCATTTAGTTGTATCCTTATCAATCCGAAGCTTTCGTACATATTTCCTCCAGAATTTCTAGTTGTTTTCAATCGATTTCGGTGTAAAAAGTATCAAATTTTCGACGAGAAATTCCAAATACTTTGTTTATATAGAACTCACGTTGGAAATCCAACGTACTATCTGCCGTTAGCCAATCACAGGCCTGGATAAATTCGATTTCTCCAGAGCTATGCCCACCCTTAACCTGCGAACGGGCATGCTCGGGGACGAGATTGTGTGATTAGCTGAAAACGAAAATGTAAAGAAATGCGCTAATTGGTCGAGCACGAAATCTGCCCTTGTTAGTGAACACCATATGTAATTGCGAATTAGTACAGAAAAGAACAATATAAATATTATAAACACAAAAACCTCGTACAATATTATTCTGTCTAAGACTACTATTTAATGCAATACAAAGATAGGGAAATCAGAGAACAACGAAACATTTCATCGTCTTTGATCAGTTACTGTCGTTCCAATTGAAGTGTTGCTCAAATATTGATTCAATACATTACCTCGGGCTGACCAATACATTTGATCAAGTTCCTCGGGATATTCATACACTTCCTGTGAAAGAGCCAATTCCAAGTATTTAATCATTTCTGGTCACTTCCTTTTCATTTATGATTGGTTAGTTGCACAAACAACAAAGGTGATTTGTGTATTCAAACTATTGAACAGGAAGTTTACAATTATACTAGGAAGTGTATGAATATCTCGAGGAACTTGATGAAATGAATTGGTCAGCCCGAGGTAATGTATTGAATCAATATTTGAGCAACACTTCAATTGGAACGACAGTAACTATATGCTTTGATTGACATGTTTACGCTCAACGAGTACATTTCTTTCGGCCAGGAGTTTTCCCCGAGATCAATTCGTACATTCTATAAAACGAAACTTTATATAACAGTTTTAAAGGTAAACAAACCAATGAAAATTATATCTGTAGTATGACTAATTATGAAGTTTCTAATTTCTTTGAGACATTTTATTTACAGGAGGTCACAAAGCGAACAGAGCGAAGTTCGTGTGTCACAATCAGCACTCATGACATTGAGGCGCACAGAATTCGAACACACTGGACACACTGGCACTGAATGACTATCCTTGAAGCCAAACTGTACTCAAACAATTTTTTTCGAGTGCAAAACCAAAGAATAATGACGAAAGACATATATTTACGTAATCAAGCTTCATTCAATGTAGTGTAAGGTGGTTTTATTTGTTAATATCAACAATTAGGTTTACCGATAAAGTATGCTCGATTTCGACACATTTTCAAATTTTACAAAGTTTGCGCGTTTGTCATTTTTGGTCAGATCAGGGCGCTGTAAAACACGGGCGAGGAAACGGCTATGGCGCCCCTGATCTATGTGTGATGCAGGTCCGCCCCGCATATTTTGATTTTTATTCCATGCCTAGGTTCGACTTCGAACAGGTGTACTTGTTTTGGCTTCGTTTTAAAATTACGATGTGAAAAACACAACTCAAGCTGAATTCACAATGGATTTGGAGGTTCTGCGCTATTAGAAAACAGAAGGTTTTTTCAGGATTCCTAATAATGGTCATGAGGGGATGTTGTAGTTTAGATAAAGCCGGGGATTTCACTGCAGGGTTCGACATTTTGACTATTTACTAGAATACGGCTCACGAGGTAATCAAGATTTTTTGTAAAACAACTGCGTTCGTCTGTATGTTTATAAGATGAAAATATAGATGAATATAATATAAGAATCAACGTCGAAGAATACATAAGCCAATGCACGTCGAAGAATACATAAGCCAATGCACTGTAGAGACAAGCCAGGAGGACATCGAAGCCATCAATCAAGGAGTGGAAGCACAGGCAGCAGGAAAGACTACTTGGATCAACGCGGTTACAGGTAACATGGAAAAAGCAGACCAAAATGAAACAGCAGGTGCTACCCGACAGGAGATTTCGCCAAAAGCTTTATACAGTACGCAACGAAATGATCATAATCTTAAACAAGTGATCCAGCATTTAAAAAACAGCACCGAAAAACCGTTAATAAGAGACAGGGTGGCTGAAACAAAGACGACACGCCGCCTAATGAATGAATGAATGGAAGAAGCTAGAACTCGGAGAAGACGGGATACTGCGACGTCGCGCCGGAGAATATCTACAACTGGTGTTACCCAGGCAATTTCATCGAATGGTATACCGTGAACTCCATGAAGAGATGGGCCATTTAAGATGGGAGAGAACATTTCAATTGGCAAAAACGCGGTTCTATTGGCCTTATATCACAAATGTGTGCTCCTGTTTGAAACAGAGACGTCCAAAAGTATTTGCTAAAGCACCACAGCAACACCTCGCATCTTCAGCACCGTTTGAACTAATATCGATCGACTTTGTTCACTTGGAAAACAGCAAAGGTGGTTATGAATACATCTTAGTCGTTGTAGATCACTTCACCCGATTCGCCCAGGCGTATGCGACCCGTAACAAATCTGCTAGAACTGCTGCTAACAAGTTATACAATGATTTTGTCCTTCGATTTGAGTTTCCGTCACGTATTCACAACGATCAGGGCGGTGAATTTGAGAACAACCTGTTTAAACATCTAGAGGAACTTTGTGGAGTACAACATTCTAGAACAACGCCATACCACCCCGAGGGAAATGGACAAGCCGAACGATTCAACCAGATCTTGCTTGCCATGCTCAGAACCCTGCCAGAAGAGAAGAAGTCGAATTGGGCAGACAGTCTAAACAAAGTCGTACATGCGTATAACTGTACGAGGAACGATGCAACAGGATTCGCACCATTCGTCCTATTGTTTGGTAGAGCAACAAGACTACCTATTGATCAGATATTTGGACTGTGTCATCTATCGCAGAGTGTGTAAGTTATCCAAAGTATGTGGAACAGTGTGCTACGGATACGAAAGATGCATACGAGATCGTTAGAAAGAGAACGGTGCATCAACTTCACACAAGAGGAGAGAGAGACCGAAAGCTAGAGAGCACATAGTTTGGTACTTAATCTAGGTGATCGAGTCCTGGTTCGTAACTTGAGCGAACGTGGGGGATCAGCAAAACTTAGAGCTTACTGGGAAGACAAGATACACATTGTGGTCGAACGAAAAGGTCAAGATAGCCCAGTGTACAAAGTAAAGTCGGAAGGAGCAGAAGGAAGAGTACGTGTTCTTCATAGAAATCTGCTTCTACCCTGTCACTTTTTGGAGCAACAATCAGCAAACAAAGGGAACAAAAGGAATAGTAGAAATCGGGAAGAGCGACCTGTCAAAACATCCCACGTTACTGACGAAGCAATGAATGAAGCACGAGAATCCGACACGGACAAAGATGGCTACTCAGATATAAACTTCGAAGAATACAGATCGGCCCAGAGACCAGAACCAGTCGTAGTACCAGATGTAGAGATTAATGGAGACATTCCTAACGAAAGTCCTGATCTGGTGAATGTCAATGACCAAGGTGGAGAAAAATTAAACGGAGAAGTTCTTCCGCACAATGAAATCGCAAACGTAAATGCACCAGTCCAAAACGAAATGGCCGAGAACGAAGACCAACCATGGAATGACGAAAACAATGAGGACCCTTGGCCAGCAGAACGCCCGCAACGAGTAAGACAACCACCGGTACGATTCGGATATAATCAACCGGGAAGCATTATTTTGTCAAGCTGTTAATACGAATCTGCAACCTTGGCCGATGACCCCTTACCCACCTTGGAATCCATGATGGTTACCACCACAACCGCAATTTTGGTTACCGATCACGATGCAGTGCCCTTGGCAAATGTTTCATCTGCCGATGTGCAACGCATCAACGCCGTTTTACCCCATTGGACCAGTAGGAATGTGGTAACGTTGAACTTGGTAAATGTAAGTGAACTTATTATGCGAACATTTTGAACCAGAGGAGGGTGGAAGCTCTTCCCAGCATGCATTGCAACTCATTAATATTCACAATCATGATTTTTCACAATGTTAGTTGAAAAAGTTGTGATATTTATTTCGATATTTCGCCACGAAAAGTTCGTATTTTTGAAGGTAAGTTTTTATAATTGTTTTAAATATGAGTCAAATTAACGATTTTTGCTTTATTTGGTGTTTTAACAACGTTTAGTTATATGTTAATCGCAATTTGGATTGACCTGTTTTCCGGGTCAATGCACAAGTGTCAAAAGTGGCTTTCAAAACCGCTGGGGACAATTGGGTTCATAAATGAGTAAATTAAATAAAAGACACGCCATCGTATTCAGGAAGAGTTGTTCTTTCTATGAGAAGTTTAAAAAATGAATTGTCCCCATCAAACTGACGAGTAATCGCGGTTTGAAAATGGGGCATTTTCGGGATACTATGTCGCCCATCGCGGGAATAATCGACCGCATGGGAATTATGCACTGAGCTGTATAATAACTGGAGGACCTGCTCCTATACTTCGTTCAGTCAACCAAGTGAAGCCAAAAACATGGCGGATTTTGAGTGAAAATGACGCCATTTCCATGACTACTGGTCCCTAAATTCATGGTAATTGCCACTGAACAAGGCTCAATTGTGAGCCCGCCACAGTTTTCACACCCCCCTGGTTTCTGAAAAAAATATTTCGGATTTTTGCAGTGAATTCTTGTTGTTTTGTTATTTTCGACATATTTTTTCGACGTTTGACCGTTTGTTCAAGGATGTGAAAGTCGTACACGTTATTCTCGTCCGTGAAAGACAACAAACAACTATTAAAACCTCCCAAAATGTGGACAAAAACGATATTTCAAGCCGGGCTATAAACAGCAGTCTATAAACATGCAGTCAACTATAAACAGGTAAACATTTTAAAATTCACATTTTTATTTTAATATTTCATGAAAAAATGTTAGGAATAAATGGTAAAATGTACTCTATTTTTTAGAAAATAAGCCACAAGTGTTTATAATGTGGTTGTAGATAAACCTTTTTGTATTTACTGTATTAACTTTATGCAATGTTTCATTCCTCGCAATATCGAGTTGCACAACAGTACATGTATGATGAAACTATGATGTTCTGGTGTATTAAAGAAGAAATTAAGGTTTTATATATTTAGCCAAGGGTTTTGTTATGCATGAGCTTGTGGTGAACTGGTGCAGGAAAAAGCTCAGCTGCCTAGTAGGGCCAGCTGAAGTGAGGAGGCATGTTTTATATCCAGAATTGTACATTGTAGTTTTAATGTGCTCTCTGATTGTATTGTATTGTCAGTATCATTTGTATGATAGTTTGTTGTATGTGTCTTTAAAAGGCCATTAGCTTGTTTGCCCCATCCTTCAAATATTAAGTTAATTGTGAGTCTCTAGTTTGCCATATTGCAGTAAGCAAGACTTCACTGTGTGGTTATTTTAATATTTTTATAGTGGAAATTCCTTTCAATTTGCATGGATAACCTGGCTCAGTTTGAGATCTCACTTGAACAAGACAAGATCTCTAAATGTTAGACAGGATAGTTACTAACCTGACTGACTTGGTCAAAATGAAGTCAAAACAACAAAATTGGTCATGAAAATAGTGTCAAAACAATAGAGATGCAGAATTTTCCAACAATGCATGAGTCCATGCCACTGTTGTTTAACTGTTAATGAAACTCAGTACCAAGCTGCAACATGTTTGTAAATTAAAGATTTAAAATCATGATTAATTTTGTATTATTTTAATTAAACTTGGTCAAAGAATAATTATCAATGAAATTAATAATTGTAACTGTACAATCAAGTTACAATATGTGATAGAGTATTATTATAACTGTAGCTCCATGGGTGATTCTTTGGCTGTCCCCTGTTTTGATGCCTTGGGCCATCTCTTGTAGTACATATAACAGGGTTTTTTTCAGGATTTTCTCTTGGATCCGTTTTTGCAGAGAAGATTGAGTTTAGCTGAACAGCTGTGGTGGTTGCACCCCCCCCCCCTACCGGGGGGCTGACACTTGTACTCAACAAATGTAGTTGAGACGGAATGTGTTAAAGCAGGGGCATTGAGGGACACTATAAACTGGTTAACGATGGCGAATGCATAGTTTTTCTTGTGTTGTGAGATGAATTCCAGCCATTTTTTCTTAATTGTCGGGTTTCGAACTGAAAACTAATTTCCACACGTCACAAATTTAACTCAAACAACTTCATTTTTACTGCACTGAAACTTTGGTAAGAAGATTAAGTTTCAAAACTCAATTCAAGATTGAGTTTTTGGGGCCGTTTAACGGCCCTAAAAAATCCCTCAAAAAAAAGCCTGATATAAGACTTTGGAGAAAAGTCATTGTTAGTTTTTCCAGTTACGGTAGGTCTGGCAAGTGCCACCACTACTATAACACCACTATTCTTGTTATTTGAACATTCCAAAGAACTTGTCCAGGCACATGACTTACATCCCGGATCACCCTAAATGAGAAATGTCAATTATATTTATAAAATAGTGACAGCTAGTATCATTAGAACACACTTTGAAGAAATAGTGAGTCACATATACCAGGCTCCAAAGTCCAATTACAGGGAAATTTACTGTAGAGTAGACATTATTTATATGTTAACCCATTCAGCACGTACCACTGTGCTCTCTTGTTGACAAGTAAAATTGTTGCCGTTAGACAAAGTAACACGAACATATACAGTAGGGTGCAATGCAACTGAACCCATCGAGGGGCAGCACTCTCAACTTGACGAGTAAAATTGTCTGGCATTGGACAGAGTAAAATATTGTAGTGGGGCGCATTGCCACTTAAAGGATTAAAAATGGGTTCATTACGGATGAAATAAATTGATCCAAGCATTTTTCACATATGAGTTCTGGCATTTATAAGCCCAGCTAGCTTGCAACCAACTTTAAAGCATGCAACCAACTTTAAAGCATACAGCAGTTAATTGCACCCAAGCTTATTATTTTACTCAGGCAGTCTAATGCCTGACAATTTTACTTGTCAAGGGGACAGTCTTGTCAATTAATTATATTTCTTAACTCCCCAAAGTTTCATTTTACATTTAATTACAATATATCACAAATGATCTAAGTGAGAAGGTTCACAACAATCACAAATAATATATCTAACTGAAATTTGAGCTCTACTCCAATACTGGGGACACCACCACTGAAACCTGAAACTGCTCTCAAACATATCATCAATCAATTCAGGTTAATTGTCAGAGCATAAGGTTGGCCGGTCAATGCCAAGGTGACTGGCACACATATTGTGCACCTTTCATTCCTATATTACCTCCAATGACTGTGGGATTTATAGAACTCTGACAAACTATATGTTGGGCGAGATATTGTAAACCGGCCTCTGAATGTAAGCCAGCTAGCCCTGGGCTTGTATTCTAATATGTATGGCTAAAGCTGCATTAATAAATATACCTGGAGCCAATTGTATCAAGCCTGTTTAGCTTAAAGGTGATCTACAGTCCGTATGTAAACAAAGCCTTTGTTTACATTTTTGTGTCCAAAATATTGAGCTTTATTCGACAATTATTTATATTTTCAAGCTTCTAGAGTATAATTATAAATGATCAAGAAACAACAATCAGGCTTTTCAAGAACTCAAAACATAGTTAAACTGTTTGTATTATAAAAAGTGGGCTCATTTGTGCACATGCGCAGATCGGACTGTAGATCACCTTTAAACGTTGGTTAATTTAAGCTCAAAATAGAAAGCAACTCAGACTCTATAGATTCATTCAACAACCAAACTAGAAGTTTTGAACCTTAATAGAATGATGTTTACAACTACATATTCAGTGCAGAATATTTAAGTTGACTGATTCATGAGAAATTAAGCTAAACGGGCTTGATACAACCGGCCCCTGTCAAATAATATAAGCCCATGGGCTTGTACACACAGGCCTGGCTTACATTAGAGGGGGGAGGGGCTTATATTCGGAATAGCCTGAGTAAATATGATGGGATTATACACAGGGGGGCTTATATTGGGGGGGGGCTTATATGTTTATGGTAATTGCTTGATTGCAATGGGTATTGAATGGTTTGAACCTGATGTCTTTGGCCTAGCCACCTAGCTTGCGAAGTATTTGTTCACTTGTCTACATGTCATGTAAGTGAGATTTCATATAACTACACAGTAATTATAAATAACTGCTGGCAAGAACCTAGCAAGGATATCACTCAAAGTTTGTCAAGGAAAATTTAATATACTAAAATACTAAATAAATACAAGTGTGCAGACACTACAGCAAGGACTTTGAAATCATATTAACCAGCCATGAAACCCTACGCAAATATCGCTATAGCAGTAGTAGTACCAAATCAAAAGGACAATAAAATGTACAGAATTGCCAACCATTTACAGGTTGTTATGTCTGCTAATAATTTGCTGTTCATATACTTTTATGTTCGTAGTATTATAAACTTTGTAGTTTGTACTTCTGCTTCAAATTTTCTACAATATATAAAAATCTTACCGGTGAATAAAAATATTCTTTTTGTACATCTCATACATCTACGAGCGGCGCAAAAAGGCAGGATCCTCGACATTGTAAATCAACCAAGTTATAGGAGAAAAATATCAAGATTTTCAGTGCGATTTTTACCTCAAAAACAAGCGAAATCATAAAATATCTGTGCTGAATCCAGGGGGGTGAAGTACATTGTCGAAAACTTAGGATCGCGGTTGGGACAGTGGTAGTTGCCATGAATTTAGGGACCAGTAGTCATGGCAATGGCGTCAGATCCGCCATGTTTTTGGCTTCACTTTTTTTTCCCGAGCAGGTCCTCCAGTAATATAGTATATAGCTCAGTGGAATTATGGCGCGAGCAAAATTACTGTACGAGTCGTTATTATTTTTGTTTTATTTCGAAGCATGTGCATATATGTCGATCGTTGTTGAGTTTAACTGCTGCATTTAAGTTAAATACACTGCATTTTACCATTATTTTTATAGAATTCGAAATATATATTTTGTGAAAATGGAATCTGATAATGATGGCAATGTTGTTTATATTGTTGATCCTAAGTATGGGAAAAGTTCAACTTATGAATTTAATGCTGATTTAGAACTGTTATTGATCAAACTGTTCCTACATCCTGCTTTGGCAAATGGTATAACATCTAATCCAGCCAAGTTGTGCTCATGATCCATTCAACTGATTCAAGCAATGAAACTATTGAACCAGAATAATAAGAGCAACCTGTTATATAGACTTGCCCATACCAGCCTTTTAATAGATACATATTTTAGTAGACATTTTACATGTAAATATTGGTGTATTGGTGACATGAAAATGTTGCAATGAATCTTAAGTATTTACTTTATATATTGTAACTTTGAATAAAGCATTTTATTAACATCAATTATGTATGACCACTGCATTTATAACCCCCCCCCCCCTTGCCCTGGCCAAAAGGTATGCAGGGGGGGGGGGGGTTGTTTCATGATAAAGCAAAAAGTATTAGAGACAAAATGAGTAATTTGAGTAATGACATGATGATAAGTAAACTGTTTGTTAACAAGGCATGGTAAACTTTAAAGGTAGCGGATTACAGATTGCGGATTACGGATTACGGATTGCGAATTGCGGATTACGGATTGCGGATTACGGATTGCGGATTACGGATTGCGGATTACGGATTGCGGATTGTGAATCCATGTAAATAGTTTATTTCTTTGGAAAAAAGCCACAAGAATTGCCTGTAGCTACTTGTAGCTATGCTATGCCCCCTAGGAAATGGCTATATATGTCTTGGTTATAACGCAGTAGTATATCTGCGTTAGAATGAAACAGCCGAATATTTCGACAATAAAGAATAGGCTACCTGTAAAACATGGAACGGGGAATCCCAGAATGGAATGGGGAATGGAATGACCCGGAATTGTAAACGCCGGAATCTGTAAAACCCGGAATTGTAAAAGCCGGAATCTGTAAAACATGGAATTGTAAAAGCCGGAATCTGTAAAACATGGAATTTAATTTAATTATATGTCCAGTTTTGGCGGAGGCCCTGACACAAGGAGACCGAAAATCCCAACAAACAAGTTAAAGCAGCAAACAACCTCAAGAAATCGCATTTTGTGCAAGGCTGATATTCTATTTAATATTCTGGAGGAAACACAGTGAAGGTTAGTTTTTATATAGCTAGTTTTTATAGTGAATACTATTTATCAATAGACTATACTGTTGATTTGAAGCTCGATTTTAATATACGGTGAAACGAGGACGCAAAATCAATTTTCAAGAAAATCATTTTCAAAATAAGGCCGTTTCAATTTTAATAAACTTTCGTTCCAACTGTGTCTTTACGGGTTTATAACTATATATTTTGAAAGCTTCAAATGCGTGTGCTTACATGCGCAGCAAGGCAAGATTTTGAAAATGTAATATATTTTTGATTTTCCGTGGCATATAACAACAGTTTGTTGCGAACATTTTCTCGGCGAATTTTCTACTAACATGAATATAAATCCCACTAAAATGTAGGCATTTTCACAAGCTTTCAAACCATCCGCGTTAGGGGTGTATGTCGTTAAATTTCGAATTAATATAAGCGGTTGAACCTCGTGCCTAAAACCAGACATATATTCCGACCAGAATGTGTATTCCGACGGCAATTTTTACACCCTCGTTTAGGCAACGAATTCTCGCTCAATATTCTAGCTACAATATTATGTAATAATATTATGTAATAGCTGCACGCATCAGCTATCTGATAATATACGTAAAATTATTGTACCTGTAATATTCGCACAGATATAGTCGAATAAATGTCGTATGTTTATGTTGCATTAAACTAATTATAATTCTGGTTTCAAATTTTGTTTACATTGTGTGATTTTGACCCCGTCGTTTAGACAATATTATAGCTACAGGAATATAGCTCCCACTAAAATGTAGGCATTTTCACAAACATTCAAACCATCTGCGTTAGGTGTGAATATCGTTGTTTTTATTAATATAAGCGGTTGAAACTCGTGCCTAAACCAGCATTATATATTCCGACGGCAATTTTGACACACTCAGCTCGTTTAGACAACGAATCACACAATGCAACATAAACATATGACATTTATTCGACTATAGACCAATTGCGAAACTTAGTGACCGCGCCTTCAACTGCACGAAAACGAGGCTTATTATGCAAAAACAAATCATTCTGCTATATTTTTATATGGCGAAAAATGAATTTCAGTGTTTGAGACGCGTTTTTATGGTAATCTCTTCATTTTTTTTCAATATTTTTGTTTTGACTATGTAAATCTTTATTAAACTTGTTCATAGATTTAGTCTTACTTCAAATTTCATTGTTTTTTGCGGCGTGCGAGGCAAACTTTTGCTGTTTTTCGCCGTCCGATAAAAGAAGCAGATTATACCAGAGAAAGAATCAGGTATTTTCCGTCTGTTTTATTAATACTTTTCAAAGAATAAGTTGTAACATTGATTAATTTTGTTTCAGTTGTAAATATAATAGCAAGTTTTCGATTTTAACTTTAAAAATATTAAAGTAAATGTCGGGCAAAATTTGTAGAAATTTTATGTTATTATCCTTTGACAAAATCTTTTTTTCTCGCACGAAGTCTAAAAAAATCTGGGTAGAAAGAGTTATATTTTAGTTTATTAAGTTATACTGGCTATTTTATTTGCATCTTGATCAGATTTTAAAGTCTAGATTGATCTTTTCCATATGTTTGTTCCATCGCATGCTAAAACAACAACGAAATATCTCTCTAAAGCGGGTAAAAATATAGTGGGAAATCGATGTTTAGATAAATTTAACAAATATTTATATAACCTAGCACGAAATATTAAGAAAAGATCAAAGAGATTCAAGAAAAAACACTTTAAAAACCCTAAAATTCACTTTTCGCTATGTAAAAATATAGAAATTGTTTTGTTTTTGCATAATAAGCCTCGTTCTCGTGCAGTATGAAGGCGCGGCCACTAAGTTTCGCAATTGGTCTATATTGGTGAAATCAGCTACATTTTGGTACTAGCTATAATATTGTAGCTAGAATATTGAGCGCGAATTCGTTGCCTAAATAAATGAGGGTGTAAAAATTGCCGTCGGAATACACATTCTATAGTCGGAATATATAATGTCTGGTTTAGCTAAGCACGAGTTTCAACCGCTTATATTAATTCGCAATTTAACGATATTCACCCCTAACGCAGATGGCTTGGGGTCTCTGTAAAGAACGGAAACCGAAACGACCGAATCCGGAAATGACCGAAACCGGAAACGACCGGAACCAGAAATTCCCGCCTAATTTCCCGCATAACGAATAATTATATTGTTGATGCTCGATGACTCGATCGCATGGCATATCATTTTAGATAAATATCGTCCAAATGTCGTAAGGTTGTATACTATTTAACTGCTGACAATTTTGTAAATTATTTAATAATCTTTATACTACATATTATTAACTTACTGAACAATGCTGGTTTTGTTTAATTTAATAAAACGATATTGCATTCACTTTATCACTTGACTTCCACTATTAAAACTGGCACGCTCGTGATTTCGAAAAAATTAAATACATGCTCATTTAAACCATAGATATCTCATATACACTAGATTGCGCATCTAATTATTCGGCAATTCAAAAATTGAAGCCGTGATTGCAGTCTCAGGTCGTTCCCATGAAATGAGAAGATTCGTATGTTTTCTATTTCTTAAACAGGAAACTTAAACATTAAGTTAAACCTATTCCAAATACGTTTTTAAACTATTCAAATGATGAAAGTTATTGTTGTTTTTAAGCGTTTATTAGCAAGTGGGAACGACCAACATGGCCGCCATCTATTCAAATGGGGGTAACCGCTGGAATATTCTTGGCTTCAATTTTTCTAAAAGAGATGCGCTATCTAGTGTATATAAGATATCTATGATTTAAACGCATTCAAAGGCCCAATTTATCTGACCGCATTTTATAGCTTCAAATATTCAGAACTTTGTTCTTTCAATCAGAAGTAGTACAAGTATTATTACATTCAATCAATGCCAATGGTAGTATTTTATTCGGCTTTTAATTTGTATGTGTATTGATTAACTCGTAATGTATTATCTGGAGCCTATATTTAATATATTGTGCGGCTTGTTAATGCTTCGTATTATTGTTATATACATTTCTTTATCCTGATGATGACTGAAATATAGTCGAAACGTTGATAAATATAAAAATGTTATCGATCTTTGGAGTTACACCTGTTTTATACATTTCATTCGTTGTACATTTCACGCGCTGCGTCATTTTCACAGCTGACAGCTATGGTTGACAGTCTTTGTTTATTATCCCAGTCGACGCCGATTGGTTCGCGTTTAGCAGTGCGGAAAAGGGATGAATGAATAAAACGCATGGTTCATTGGTTCCGTGCAGGCTCAACAGGTGGGAAATTTGTCGTCGCTGACCAAAAAATCGCGGGCAGAAACAAAGCTCATTGCATTTACATTCAAAACAAAGCAGAAAGTTAGCGAGAAGCTGTTTTAGCTGTCGATTTTTTGCTTTCCATTTAACGATTTACAAATTAACGGTTATTCTTTTAAAAGTCGACTATGAATTCTTTGGTTTGGGATGATTTGTTTTGTAATCGAGTGATTGGAAGAAGTTAATATGGCGACGTGAACATGGCAGTAAATACCGTATACGTCGATCTGTGGCTTGTTTAAAACCGTAATAAACGAAGAAAGACGTGATATGAGAATGAAATGTAAGTTGAAATTAACTTTATATGCCTCAAATTTTCCATCCTATGTTTCTTAATGTAACTTCAGCTGTCTAAGTTCAAAATACAAGCTCGCGAAATTTGACAAATTTTGAAAATATGTAAAAATAGCTTGATTTTCAACTGTATTGTTACGAAAGTATATCTAAATAGTATAAATATAGTTCAGTTTGCACCCCAGGTAATTATAGATACTTGTTACGTCAAATGGAGAGATAATGAGCATTTTTGCTGTAAAACTCAGATAAAGTATATATCATTTCGGACTTGTGTAAAAGTGTCAATTATCTGTCCATTAGGCAAGATAAATGATTTGTCAAACTGTCAAAGTTGGACGATAGCCTTGCATGGTGGGCTGTTGTGTTTACATAATTCAAAGTCCAAGGCTGGTTCTTCTTTGACATGAAAATGTGCATGCTTAGGGCCTTTCTGTCAATCATTCTTCGGTATATTTCGCGCGGTTGAGTAATGATAACATTACGTCATCAAAATCTTGGTTCAATAAAATTGTAAGTAAATTTAGTTTAGTAGGTAAAGTAAGGTTTACATAGGTATAGGTTGAAGTTTTACTATGATATTTTGATGAGTATTTTAAGTTGTGAACATGTTTTAATGATGATCGATTGAACAGCGAACCAACTCGACCAGTGCGACAACGCCTTAAATAAACAGAATGTGAGAGCTTGAACGAGCTAACAACGCCAACCCACACCTTCAAACCTCAACGTTGATTGGCTGGATACAAATCACACCACTTGCTACATCACGTGTGTAAAGATCTCTCCACCGTTAGTATAAAAGGGCGTGCACAATCCGAATTCGTCAGTGGACGTAGACGAAGTAAAGCTTAAATTATGAAAAGCTACGAAAACTCAAAACGAAACAGCACGAACAAAGAAGACAGACTAAAGACAACGAAGATTTAAAGGAATGAGTGAACGTTAGTAAAACTACTACAAGAAGAACCTGCCTGAACACGAAGGAACGAACCGTATTGAACATTTAAGATCTAAATTTGATGTAACGATTCCCTACCTCGCGTAGAAAAAGAAATAAAAATATACATATTTCTAACAACTGGTGGTGGATCGGCGTTTTCGTGAACGGTTCTTGTCGTAAAATAAAAAAAAAAATCTAGAATATTTCCCTGATGAGTCAGTGGCAAGATGAACTGTCGATGTTTTTTGGCGTTGTTGTTCTTCATCAAACTTGTGGCCGCAGTTTCTGGGACAATTGTTCAGGAAGATCACTTTGAAGATCGAGGTAACCTTCATGCCGAGTGTTTCAATCCAAGTGGTACGATGTCTCTTGTCACGGAGGACAACATTTGGAAACCCCCGTGGTTGAAAGGATGAACATGACGCAGATATTGCTATATTGACTTCAAATTCCCGATAACGACGGCCTGAACACTGACTTGAAATTGGACACTCTTAAGTTTGTATATACATTTCTGTTATTTACATTATGATTTTGTACTTGTTTCTCTACTAAGATAGCATGCGATTTGTGTATTTTTCCTCATTATTAGCCAGACTCGTGAGAATATATATATGCCAACCAAAATATCTTAGGTACACTCAACACGCGTATATACATGTTGCCGTAAGTTAGCGCATGCATGAAATTAGTTGGGTTAGATTTAAAAAAGTATTAACTAATCATTTTTATGTGTTTTAACTTTGTTCGTATATTACTATATATTTTTCTCTCTCCCTGGGACAGTCAAAGGGTCTCCCATTCTTTTTGTACGGAGTATGATTTCTTTTCAAGCCAAAAGCTTAAATATTAGGCACATTCTTGTTTTCTCTATGTAGATTCGGTATACTTTTTGTCGGATGAAAAGCTACATTTTGGAGTTTGATACGCTACGCATGATGTTTGTAAAATTAAATAAGTTTGAGTATTATTAAGAAGTATAAAAAATGTCGTTGCATGATGTATTTGAAAAATTTTGGAGTTTAAGACGTTTATTAAGAAGTATATTAAGGAATATTTAAAGTAAAATATTCAGTTTTAGGTTATTATTATAGAGAGATATTATTTCAGAAGAGCTTTATAATAATCCCCTGTTATGTACAGTTTATCAACCAAGAATTTGAATAAAATTTTCGCTGTTGCAAAAGTAAGTTATTTTATGAAAATTAAATTAGTTTTGGCAGACGTTTTGATTGAATCGACAAAATCATTTTAGTCCCTGGTACATATACTTTCAGGAAAACGAACAATTTTGTGCTTTGTTTTCACATTCATTTTGGTGTGACTTACTTTATTCTCACGTGTATAATAGCTAAAATATATTATTGTAGATTATCCCTGAGGTGCATTTAGGCATAAGTATTATATTTCTTGTGTATCTCTTATGTAGTGTTAACATATATAATTAGTCATTAACACGTACTATATGTATGGACTCAGTTATTAGGCATTCGGTAATATGTCCGTGTTAAGCCACGCCGAGCTTAAAACAATATGAACAATATATCTTCATGTATTTTTATATATCTCAAAAGCTGAGGGCAGCTTAATCCAGGCGGGAAGGATTGTTACGAAAGTATTAAAAATAGTATAAAAATAGTTCAATTTGCACCCCAGGTAATTATAGATACTAGTTACGTCAAATGGAGAGATAATGAGCATTTTTGCTGTAAAACTCAGATAAAGTATATATCATTTCGGACTTGTGTAAAAGTGTCAATTATCTATCCATTAGGCAAGATAAATAATTTGTCAAAGTTGGACGATAACCTTGCATGGTGGGCTGTTGTGTTTACATAATTCAAAGTCCAAGGCTGGTTCTTCTTTGACATGAAAATGTGCATGCTTAGGGCCTTTCTGTCAATCATTCTTCGGTATATTTCGCGCGGTTGAGTAATGATAACATTACGTCATCAAAATCTTGGTTCAATAAAACTGTAAGTAAATTTAGTTTAGTAGGTAAAGTAAGGTTCACATAGGTATAGTTTGAAGTTTTTACTATGATATTTTGATGAGTATTTTAAGTTGTGAACATGTTTTAATGATGATCGATTGAACAGCGAACCAACTCGACCAGTGCGACAACGCCTTAAATAAACAGAATTTGAGAGCTGGAACGAGCTAGTAACGCCAACCCACACCTTTAAACCTCAACGTTGATTGGCTGGATACAAATCACACCACTTGCTACATCACGTGTAGAAAGATCCCTCAACCGTTAGTATAAAAGGGCGCGCACAACCCAAATTTGTCAGTGGACGTAGACGAAGTAAAGCTTAAATTATGAAAAGCTACGAAAACTCAAAACGAAACAGCACGAACAAAGAAGACAGACTAAAGACAACGAAGATTTAAAGGAATGAGTGAACGTTAGTAAAACTACTACAAGAAGAACCTGCCTGAACACGAAGGAACGAACCGTATTGAACATTTAAGAACTGTTAGTTATCTAAATTTGATGTAACGATTCCCTACCTCGCGTAGAAAAAGAAATAAAATATATATTTCTAACAC
>CACRXK020003661.1:1759-35124 GCA_902702795.2 Paramuricea clavata | reverse complement strand
CTCGAACCGTCCTGACCGCGTAGCTCAGGTGGAAGAGCATTGGGCTAGTATTCCAAAGGTCGTAGGTTCGAATCCCACCGTGGCCGGGCATATTTTTCAAGCTCGCCCGGTGTGGATATGCACTCAGAGTAACATCGCAAACATATTATTCACCTGAGTACACAGCACTAACACAGAAAAATTCATATTCCGAAATATCACTTACTCGAACCGTCCTGACCGCGTAGCTCTGTTGGAAGAGCATTGGGTTAGTATTCCAAAGGTTGTAGGTTTGAATCCCACCGTGGCCGGGCATATTTTTCAAGCTCGCCCGGTGTGGATATGCACTCAGAGTAACATCGCAAACATACCAGACATTCCAACTTTCCCGATTTTACTGGGAGTCTCCCGAAAATTCATGCAATCTCCTGGTCTCCCGATTTTTATGAAATTCTCTCGATTTTTCAGAATATTCAGGAAATATTGTAAAAAATCATAAATATACTGTTTTTAGCACCATTAGTCTGTCTTGACCTTTTTATGAAGTTACTTTATGGCAATTTATAGGATCAGTTATAACAACATACTCCCAAAATGCAGGAAACGCCATTTCAGAAGACTTAATTTTTATTATATTTTCCTAGAAGTACTAGATTTCAATTCATTGAACCAGTCTCCCTAAATTTTACCTCCAGTAGTTGGAATGTCTGCATACACACAAAAAAATTATTATTGCAATAGATGAAGACGACAGTCCACAGCCATTTTTTGACACTGAAGAATTATTTCAACAGTTAAATCATGAGTGTATTGATGGAGCAACAGACGCAGAGGCTGATGAAGACAAGGTGAATATTTTTTACACTTGATGCAACTGTGTCTCTCAAGATTAAGGGGAGGGGTCTATTCTTAACTCAAAACACCACAAAATTGTGGATTGAGACAGAATCAAGTACCTGAAAAGACAAGTGAAGGTTCATTGTTTTGAGAGAAGGCCCTTTGTGAAGTTAGTAGCTGATGAAGGGCCTTAATTCACTCACTTGAAAAGGCAAAGTTTTACTTGTGTTTTTCAGGTGGATCAATCCATCTCAATCTGCAGTTTTCTGGCTCTATTCCTATTTAGGCTGTTTTCTGTTAATAATAATAATAATAATAATAATAATAATAAGTCTTACAAATATTATAAATAAATATATATACATATACATCTTTGAAGGTAAAAGTTGATTTGAATCCACTAGACTGTCAGCGTGTATCTAAAATATAATCTATTTACAAAACTGTTCTTGAAGCGTTCAGTATTAATTTTTGGCAAGCATCCTTGACCTTAGGGAGAAGTGAATGTATAGTGGGTGGCAGGCATTAACTCTAATTTTATGAAACAGTCTTTTATCAAACTGTTTCAGAAGTTCATGAACATTGAACTGTTTTGATGTAATATGTGAACAACGAGAGCGAGTGTTTGGATATCCCGGTGAGACACGAGCTCGAGGTGTTTATATGGCTTCTCAAATGAATCGAGACGTAACAGAATGTTTTCGTTTGCTGATTTGAATAGAATTCTTAACCAAGCATAACGTAATTAGGAATTCTATTCAAGTAATTTTGCATGCGTAATTAAGATATTTGATGAAACCACTATAGTGACTTTCATCAAGTTTCACCGGGTTATCCAAATGGCATCTTGTGATCAAATAGGTGATTATCATTGGCTGAATTCCTCATGAATTATTAATGCTTTGAGAAGTATAATGCCTTCTAAAACATCTGTTCAAAAAACTCTGTTTCACATTCACCTCAGCGTTACAAGCTCCATAAACCGGGAGGGCATAGGTTAGCTTCGATAATACGACAGATTTAAAAAATAAGTCAATATCTTCCTGATTGTATTCTTCTTTTCTCAAGCCTCGAATTACGTACAAGCATCTGTTGGCCTCACCCAGTTTGGCTTTAATATGCATCATGAACTTGCTTTTGGACTGAAAAGTTAACCCATTTAAGCTCCAGCACTATCAATACAATTATATCTTGTAAAATACAATGTTATGTTCTCCATACCTTTCTTGGTTTTCTCCCAAATCAGAGTCCATTTACACTCCTAAAGCAAAGAATGACTCGAGTAACAGATGACGAAGGTGTCTACAAGATGATTGTCAAGAAAGGGACTGGTGAAATTGTTACACCTGGAGCAATTTGTCGAGTTCACTACAATGGATACATAGAATATAGGGGTGAACCTTTTGACTCAACCAGACTGAGAAATAGACAACAGCAAATCCGACTTGGAGCAAGTAAGTTGAGGTTTGAGAGCTTAACCCATTGAGTCGCAACGTGCCCCAGTGCACGTTTTTTTTACTTGTCTAACACCAGACGATTTTACTCGTCAATGCATGCAGGGGAAGCTCTGCAGCTTAATGGGTTAAGCAAGCAAAATCTCTGGGTAAGATGTATGTCAATTGGAAGTGACTCAAGCTGTTATAAATGATGAGTTGTGGTGACAACAGTTCTTGCTTGAAATCAAGAATGGCAGTCAATGAAGTTTTACGTTCTTGATGTCAAACAAGAGTGGCTGTCGGCACCATCATCTATCTATAACAGCTTGATTGACTTCCGGTTGATATACCGGAAGTGTTGTCGAAAACATTGCTTGCTTACTACGCATTTCACTGACATGTGCATTCCGCATTTTTTCTCGCTTCCGAACGGCGTTCGACGGTCGACGTTCGACACAGGCCTGGTTACAAAATTTGGCGCCTTTTCAAGTTTTCATCAATACTTCTGTCATTCAAGACAAGACATTGACTATTTATATCAACTTCGGAAAATTCAAACTTGAAAAGGCGCCAAATTTTGTAACCAGGCCTGCGTCGAACGTCGACCGTCGAACGCCGTTCGGAAGCGAGAAAAAATGCGGAATGCACATAGTATAGTATAGTATAGTAAAACTTTATTTAACCACGCTTCCCTCATCACCCATGGATGATTTTCATGAGGGGCGTCACACAAATTACATTCTAAAAACTAATATAAATTAAATATGAAATAGAATAACATAGAATAACAAATACGTAGATAAAAAAGTTAAAAAAACCAAGACTATTCGATGCCTGACTCTGTAGCACACATTATTTTATCAAATATTTGAAGCTACTTAAAGATTCTGTTTGCTTTGCCTGTGTAGGTAAACTATTCCATAGAACAGCCCCGCTATATCCAAAACTCTTTTTTAAATATTCAGTACGTGGTTTAGGAACTGAAAGATTTATATCAGCATTTCTGAGATTATAATTAGTACTAAGATTTATGTCCCTTGTTACAAATTTATCCTTTAAGTTCGGAGCTGAGTGGTTGTTTAATATTTTAAACATCAAGACCGATTTATTCATTTTATGTCTGTCGTTCAGATTTTTCCATGACATAGCATGGAGCAAATCTGTCGACCTGACATCATAATTGGCACCTGTCATGAAATGCGTAGTAAAGTTCTCTATTATGTTGCTTCCAACTGTGTCAATGGATTCCCAAGAACTAGACATAAAATAATATATATTTTCATTCCATTCAGGTTTCATTCTTGGATTTGATGTTGCCATGGCAACAATGAGAAAAGGCGAAATTTCGAAGTTCATATTTTCTCCTGCTTATGCATACAGAGAGATGGGCTGCCCGCCAAGAATTCCTCCAGATACAAGTGGTAAGCAGTAGAGGTTTGCATCGGATCGGATTGGACATTTATAATCCGACAATGAACCTTTAACTTTATATCTAAAATTTTGATCTAGACGAGTCTAGACAAAAATTTCATCGCAGCTTGAAAGAGCATCACAAAATTAGTAATATTCCAAAGTTTCATTGCAAAACGTTGTAAAATGCGGATAATATAGCTTTGCGAAGTTTGCCGTTTTTCAGTCATTTTGTATTACGCACGGGAAATTGACAGCCCAATCGGGTGTTGGGGCATCAATTTCCCGTTTGTAATACAAAATGACTGAAAATTGCAAATTTCGCAAGGCTATATTATCCGCATTTTACAACATTTCGTAACGAAACTTTTGGAATATTACTAACTTTGTGATGCTCTTTCAAGCTGTAATGAAATTTTTGTCTAGATCAAAATTTAGTCTATAATGCAAATGGTCCATTGCCTAATGTTCAAAATCCGATCCGATCCGACTTTTGATAAAGAATTCCGATCCGATCCAAAGAATCCTTTATTAGCTTTAATAAAATAAACTTCTCATTCAAGTGGAAATATTTATATTAACCAAATAATAATTATTATTTATATATAATATTATATATTTCATTTTATGTCGAATGTTGAAGTTCGATCCGACTACGAAACAACTTTGTCAATCTGATCCAATCCGAAATGAATATTTTTGTTCCGAAATCCGAGGAAAATCAATTAAGCATAATTCAAAGGTCAGTGATTTCAATGTTTTTAACATTTTTTAACATTTTTAATGCTAAAAACATTGAGTTCACTGATCTTGAATTATGCTTAATTGATTTTCCTAGTTAGTTTTTTCAATTAACAATTGACAGGGTGTGTTAGGCTCATAGGTCTGAGGCAGATCATTAACGAGGTATGGACTAATAGCGGCTGCTCAAGCGCCATTTGTGAGCTCAAAGTATACCTCGGTCTGCTTCACGTCAGTCCGGTTCTATCTATCTATTCATAATGTAACCAGTCACTGAAAAGCCCTGATAGGGAGTGTGCTGTGAAATATCTGTAATCTATCTGTAATCTGTAATAGTTAACATGCACAACTCAACGAAAACGAACGTATAGCCTCATTAAACGAACGATCTATTCGTCGAAATGCATAGAAACTGTCCTGCTCATTGGTAGAGACAGCACGTCATGAACTATCGTCTGATATTGAACCGAATATTATAATCACACACCGTTCCACGTAACAAACGGTGAGCTAATTCTCATTGGTTGAGACAGCTGACAGCACAACATGAATTTGCGACTGGTGTTACACAGCGGACGGACTTATACAGGGTGTCTCAAAAAAAACCAAAATCATTGAAATAACGTATTGTTCGAATTTCAATGCCGTAACACAAAGGATTTTGACAGGGTGATTAATTTGTTTTAAAAAATTAAAATATCTTTGTAAAGTGAACGTTTGTTTGCTCATGGGAATTTAAAATGCTTCGTAAATTGTAATATGCGTAATATGCATTCGTGGGTTTAGTACTTTATGCCTGACATAACAAGTTTACGCTGAGTATTACCATTCATTATAGCAGTTATGTCAATCTTTTATGCACTCGTGGGATTAACTTAGTGCTAGGGCATTGAATATCGAACAATACGTCAATTTCAATGATTTTGGGTTTTTTTGAGACACCCTGTATATACTCGTAAGGACAATACAATTATAAGTTGTTCGAAATCCATTGTCAAATATTCAATATTTTAGAAAGGACTCGACACTTGCCCATGTTAAACTACAAGACAAATGTTCATTGTTCATATTGACAGCCAGGCATTGCTGTAATTCGTTGAAAAAGTCCGGACCATTAAACTCATAACTCACAAAGTTAGGAAACAAAACTCCCTCAATACGTGAAGTTGGGATGTTTGCTTGGGCACCAGTTATTGCAAGGAATAATAATTTATAGAAACGCTGAAGTAACATGCAGATTAGCGGTTAACAATTAATGCATGCATGGTTTACTTCGTTATTTAAGCTGCGATACCTTTCTTCCTCTAACAATTATTCAATATTCCCACTCAGTACACACAAATAAACGGAAAATAAAAGATTAAGTACAACTGATAAAAATTGCGGAGCGGTTGCAATCTCATGTAACTCGTCCATCGTGTCTACGGTTGAAAGGCATAAAGCAATTATTAAAGTATACTTGCATTTAATATTTCCATAAAGACAAGGATGAAAAGTGCAATTTGCATCGCTATTCATGCAGAGAATGTCAAAAAGTATGTGTATGCCTAAAACCAAATAACACATCCCAAAGACTATATAAAACTTCGGTATAGTTTTTATTCAATTTATAGCCATTTGCTAAACAATAACTATGTTTTGATATATATGCATGTTTAATTGTAATCTTGACATATAAAATAAGCTATCCTTATTAACATAACTGAATATTCGTTCGTTTTCGTTGAGTTGTACATGTTAGCTAATGCACCTTAAAAACCATCATTCAAAAGGCCGAACTGTGTCTTTAAAGCAGCGCAACTGTTACCATTAAATCGTTTGTGTATTACATTTTTAGTGTTATTTGAAATTGAAATGGTTAGTTTTGTGGACCAGGCAGCATCAGACGAATTTTCTGAATTTCCTACGGTAATTTAAGCCAATCATCATCATTGTTTTTTTGTAGATTATACAATATATCTCGCTTCTTATTATTTAGTTGTTAATCAACTGTTCTATATAGCATTTAAAAATCATTGAAGGTCGTCAATAGTAATTGTGTTTTTTAGGAAGAAAGAAATAAAGCCTCTTTTGAAAGTATTCATGAAGTAGCACATTCATTTCGAGAAGTATGTGAGAAATTTGAATCAACTTTTATGCTGTCAGTTTCATGCTTCTTTGAAAAGAATTACACATGTCAAGTTAATAAATGAAGGCTTTTGATTTCAATTTAGACTGGAAATGATTTATTCAGACAAAATGAATTTTATCGAGCTATCAAGAAATACGATAAAGTAAGAATTCTGAAATATATAAGGTGTTCATGCTCGACATGATTTATAAGACAGATGATCCCTCTGTTTTCTGCATTTATACTATAAACAAATGAATTATCAAACAAACTTTCTTTGCCCATCAAACATGATCATCATTTCCAGGATAAATCAGGTCAATGTCATATTCTTGCAGGGTATTCAACTTCTGGAAACTTGTCGTGTTCAGGATGCAACAGAAGAGAAAAAAATGAACGATACATTGTTATTGCTTTACATGAATGCATCGCTATGTTCTTTAAAACTTGGCCAGGGTTCTCGGGCGAAAACATTTGGTAGAAAGGTAATTTTATAAAGGCTGAGCTGATTCTTATTGGACCTCTAGGAGGAACAGTAGTTAGAACTGACGGAGCTATCCATTATAAATAAAGTTAGTTTAGTTTAGATTTTCTCCTGTAGTAACACTGGATCAATAAGAGATGATCCTCTTACTGGACCTCTAGGAAGAACAGTTTAGAACTGATAGAGCTATCGAGTATAAATAAAGCTAGTTTAGTTTAATAGATTTCTTCCTGTAGTAACACTGGATCAATAAGAGATGATCCTCTTTCTTACTGGACCTCTAGGAGGAACAGTTTAGAACTGATAGAGCTATCGAGTATAAATAAAGTTAGTTTAGTTTAGGTTTCTTCCTGTAGTAACACTGGATCAATAAGAGATGATTGTCACTGGACCTCTAGGGAAAACAGTTTAGAACTGATAGAGCAATCGAGTATAAATAAAGTTAGTTTAGTTTAGGTTTAATTTCTTCCTGTAGTAACACTGGATCAATAAGAGATGATTCTTACTGGACCTCTAGAGAGAACAGTATAGTTTAGAACTGATAGAGCTATATCTCTGTCTAGGCGCTGGACATAGACCCAAAGAACATCAAAGCAGTGTTCAGAATCGCTCAAGGTTTTCAAAAAGAAGGAGACTTTTCGAAAGCTCGTGAATGGTATTTGCGTGCACAAAGACAAGAACCAAATAACTCAGAAATCAGAGTTGCATTGCAGAAGTTAGACCAGTGAGTGACAACGAATATGTTTTGGGAATAATATGGAATAATGTCCGTGGTACGACGTAGACTGTCCCAGCTAGGAATGTTTGTCCCTAACAGTCATTCAACTTTATTCGAACAACGCAAATATGACTTATGTTTAATAAGTAAAATGCTGGTTTATACACTATCAAAGTTTCTGTGATCACAGTAGGAATTTTGCATAGGTAAATTCTACGTTTTGGAGGTTTGTAAGTTTGAGGGAATTGAGTCAGTGTTAAACACTAAAGCCTGGTTCACACATGCCTGCGGTATGCCTGCGACTGTATCATTATGCCTCTACTCCGCCGAAATACCGGCAAAGTTGAACTCAACTCAACTTTCCCGGCCTACCGCCGATGTAACTGTGGCACTGGAGGCAATCGGCGAACAAATATTCACATAATTTACGTTTTAAAGCTACCATCGGCATCGTCGCCGGTACGTCGCAGGCATATATGTGAACCAGGCTTAAGTCAGTATCCTCAAACATTTCTTACAAATCCTTCAAAACTTGATATTCATCTATGCAAATTTCTACTGAGAAACTTTGTTAGTGTAAACCAGGTGTAAGGTGGCTTCCTACAGTTGTCCCCATTTGCCCGACATCTCTACAGAGCACATGCCTATTAATGCAGATCTTGCATTCGTTTCTACTTGGAGACAATCTCTAACATCAGTGGTAGCATTTAAAAAAAAAGAAGGCCCGGTCAATCTTTGTTTTGATCGTGGCGGTTATTTATTTATTTATTTATTTAACTTCGCCAGGTAAAAATTACACGAAAGACATGCATACAATACAAATACAAAAAACTATACAAGTGACGAATGGCGGGGACACCACAACAGTTAAAACCAATTACTGCGGGCCCTTTTAACATATAGATTACATACAGATATCTAAAAGTAACAGTTGATAACATTGGTCAAGCTTCGACCAGAGTTACAATTTAAACATATAGATCTCCATGTTTTTGGGTCCTCTGCATCAAAACAACTGTGCAGGGCTTTCGAATAATATTGTCGTAATAAACTCTTAAATGTACTTAAACTTAAATTTGGTTGTCTTAAGTCTGTTGGAAGACAATTCCATACTCTCGTGACGCGGGTAATATACGATCGCTGGAAAGTCCTAGTCCTGCATTTGGTTACGTGGAATAGTCGACGTAGACGTCCCGCAAACATGCCCGCATGCTACTGTAGGGAGCCTCCTTATAAGTCAGTTTACAATGCTCTCGCTAGTGCTGTCAATACCCTCTGTTTCCATTTCTTCCAGGGATGTGCAACGATGGAGACTCAGTGAAAAACAGATGTGTAAGAGGATGTTTTGTGAAGCTAAGCCAGGCTCTCCAGGTTGGTTTTCATCACTCGTTTTGATTCATATTCAGCTGGAAGTGAGAAGGTGAGCGGGGGAATAATCTTGAATCGTTCTCCATAGTGTCTGCAAAAGAAAACATTGCACCAGAGCCTGAGGAAAAGCCTGCAACAGGGGTCTCAGAAGATGTCAAGTCTGTTATAATGAAACGATTGCGGTAAGTATCTAATGATGAATTTACAATTGTGAATTGTTTTGGTAAAAGTTACACGACAGCAGATGATACCAACGTCAAAAATGTTCACGCTAATAGGAGCACGAAAATTAAATTGCATATGACATGAAATTTCTTATTTTCTTAAGTGAAAGAACTCTTTAAGCTGTAGTGTAACTTATTTTTCAGTTTCTTGTTTTTATGGTTTGTTCCCGAGATATTTCAATTTGTTTGATATGTAAATGAGTGTGAATATGTCCGCTAATTTATGACATCATGTTGGTTGCAAACTCTTCAAAATGGTTGAATATCACTGCTATCATCCAAGATGATAATTTCAAACTTCGCTCACTGGTAAATGTGATGAAACACTGTAGAAAAACGTAAACTGATATCTACAGTTTTTAGAGTTAATACATTTATAACCAGTGTAAGTTGAGCTTGCAACCAACATGATGTCATAAATTAGCGGACATATTCACACTCATTTACATATCAAACAAATTGAAATATCTCGGGAACAAACCATAAAAACAAGAAACTGAAAAATAAGTTACACTACAGCTTAAAGAGATTTTCGTTTAAGAAAATAAGAAATTTCATGTCATATGCACTTTAAATTACACATCTCTTACGTTGATTTATTTACCACCAAAGACAAGACTGCTACATATAATGAAAGAATTAACATTATTTTCTCACTCTGATAACTGCGTGTTTAACTATTGAAATTTTTCTCACTACCAGGGATTTCCAAGCTGACGACAAACAGAATGAAATTACATTTCCCTCGTCTTTGACGACAAACGAAGTCAATTTCCTGGTTGAAGAAGCCAGAGGAAATGATCTGCATTGTATCACACCAACAAAGAAGGTACAGTATAGGTTGTCCCTGTAAACAGAATTTTCTTCGCTCTTGTAACTGCAGGTTCACCACCATCTGCTGCGCGATAGTGCTTAATTTTAAAGTTTCTGTGATGACAATAGGAATTTTGAGTGTGTGTGGGTGTGAATAGGTTTTCGGATCGTCGGATTTCACAGAAAAAATTGTTCGGATTTCGGATCTGGCGAATATTTTACACGGATTTTCGGATCTTATTAACACAGCGGATTGCGGATTTATCTAATATTTTGGCTCGGATTGTGGATTTAGCTTGCAATTTAGTTCGGATCCTGGATTATGACTTCATAGTAGAGCTTTTAGCGGATTCAAATTTAGACAAGACCATTGTCGGATCGTGATAGGGGTGTCCCTATTCACACCCTCCCCCAGTGGGCATAAATTCTAAGTTCTGAAGGATTTGTAAAAAAATGTTTGGAGGTAGTTTCTTTACCTCGTGTCAAAATTCTTTTTCCTGGTTAAAATGTTTCAACTATATATTAAAATTTTAAACTACGTTTTTTGTTTTTGTTTCCAGATTTCGTACTTAAAGATAATGAAAGAAAAGCCTGAATAAGAATATTCCAGCGTTTGAAAATACATAAAAACATACTACACGAGTGAAACAATCGCACATTGAGTGTATACTATAAAGTTAATATATTTCTATTTGTAATAGTGTTTAATGTTCGAGGCACCAGAATACTGTAAAGGTGAATATATAAAGAAATATTTTAAGCCTGAAAAGTGAAGTGAACTTGAGAAATGTTGACACTTATATATAGGAGCAAGAATATAAATGTACATCTCTCAATTCTATTCATTTGCCTCCAAGTACAAGACTACACGCACATAAAAACGCTAGGGGTGCATCGGAACCAATTTTTTAAGTTCCAGAACCGGAACCGGATCCGACCGGAACTGGAAATATAAAGTCATATGTTACTTTGCCATATAAAGTCATATGTTACTTTGTCCGCTGCCAGACAGGCAGACACTTCAAGTCATCAAGGAGAGAGCTCGCAAATGTTAGAATAAAAAGATTGACAAACGTTAAACGTCATAATGAAGTGTTAATAGTGTACATTTCCCTTGCGTAGTCCAAATTTCTTCCCACTGTGAACTTTTGTTAGACACAAAAACGTTTGATATTCTATCTCTCTGAAAACGACAGAGTTCCGGTTCCGGCCATGTTTTTTATTAGTTCCGGCCGGAACTGAAACTCTGAAAGATCGGGGTTCCGGCCGGAACTCACCTAACCGGCCGGAACCGAGTTCCGGTGCACCCCTAAAAAACGTAAAAGTTGTTACAAGTCTGCAAACAAGTTGTTACAAATCTGTTCACAAGCTGTCGACAAGTTGTGTTCGCACTGCTTGTTCCCAGTTGTTGTAGCAAGTTTGGAACAAGCTGTTAACAACTTGCAACAAGTTTGATGGCATTATCAAACTTGTTACAAGGTGCTAACAAGTCTGATACAAACGTGATATAACAAGAATGTTACAAGGTTGATGACACAAGATTGTAACAGTATTGTTATATCATGACTGTATCGGACTACTTGGAACAACTCTACAACAAGTCTAATAGTATAAACAAGGTTGTTAACAGCTTGTTCCAAAGTTGTTGACAGCTTGTTCCAAAGTTGTTGACAACTTGGACAAGCAGTGCGAACACAACTTGCTGACGGCTTCTTGGCAGACTTAGAGATGGGAATGTTACGACTGATCAGGGGCGAAACTATCGGGGGGAAGGGGGGTGACACACACACTCCAGTTTATCTCGTCGGGTATATCCATACAATTTCGTCGGGCAAATTTTGAAAATATTTGATTGTCTCGGATTGAAAAGTAATAGTCGTAGGAAAAATTTTGATAAATTTACGAAAGTATTACTGAAAAATTTTACAAATGACGGTAAATTATTTCCAAATTTAGTGAAGAATGCTATGTCCGGACATTTTTTCACCCCCAGCCGTAATACCGACGTTTCGCCCCTGCGATTGATACAACTGAGAAATATCGCTCCGTCGAGGAGGTAGAAGAAGCGCTGAAGTAGATACTAGATAGTGAAGAAACGAATGAGATGTTTTGGACATTTGATAGAACGGATGATGGGAAATTTGAGAGCATGAATGCAACCTCTAAGAGGAAAGATTCAGAGGAAGACGAAGGATAAGATGGAGTGAGGGAAATTCTGTGTACAAAGGACTCGTACGTTCATCTTGACGGGTGAGTGGTTTGTTTGCCATGTGTAAACGTAGATGAATAGTCAGACACGCCCCCCAAAAGCTACGTTTTTAGCTAGCCCCTGTTTCCAAAACGTCACACGTCCGCGGCCTGAAATTTTCGAACTGCTGTTAAGGCCTGATTCCACGAGCGCTTTTTGTCAGCGAAATGCGAAATATTTCGCCTGTTTCTTTTGAATTGCGACCACTCGAATAAATTATTTCTACTTGATTGCTCACAATTCAAAAGAAACAGGCGAAATATTTCGCATTTCGCCGACAAAAAGCGCTCGTGGAATTAGGCCTTTATAGTTTGTTTCGAAACAACTTTTTATTTGATTTCCAGTTCAATTTTGTAAACACAAGTTCGGAAAAGCGATGGTAAGATGTTTGTTTAATATTTGCTTATATCCTGCAGTGTTAGGAGTGATGAATGTATTTTTATTGATTTTCAGACTACCTATACTGATAAAGATCCCAAGGTACTTATATTACATAATACTTTTAAAGACTGAAGTGGAAGTCAAATCCGTAATTTAAACAAACGGTTTGTTTACATTTTGAACTGCTGTATTTTTTAAAATATGGTGTACTGTCTGAATATCTAACACCATTTTGGTTCGCTATGCTTCTAAATGAATATGAAATAGAGTTTATGTTCAGAAAAATTCGAAACATTCGATTGGGCAATGTTCATACTGAGAGGGTCCTCACATTGTTATGAGCAGAACCGATGCGCAGAACGGACTTGGCTTCCACTTTAAACTAAAGTGCTTTTTTACATTAATTAGGGACACTCCACCCCGCGAACAGATGTCGCTCATATCAGGGTTCGTATAAAAGCTTTATATGAGCCTACACTGAAATGAACATTCGTTCGCCTCAATTGTTTTTCTTTTGCGCGAAATTTAACTTTGTTTCAGCGCCTTTGTCGTCCATTACCGCCGCCAGGTTTGTTGAATCGCGGGCGAATGCGGTCGGTCCTATGAGAACTATGACGTAAGAGTGTGAAAGAAACAAATTACTCTTTATTAAACTTTAGAGCTTTTTTTAAAAATATTTTTCAACGCTAAGATCGTTGCTTGGTTCCAGAGTGTCACGGAAAACTGTGAGAATCAGCCACAACAGAATCGCAAAAGAAAAAGGTCTGCGACATGAGCGTGGCTGGCGAGAATTTGCAGAGTGAAGTAGTAAACCTACGCGATTTAGATCATTCATCTGTTTGGTTTATTCGGCGTTCGGTGCATTTTACGCCTTAATCACATAGAGGGCAAAATTACTCGAATATGATTGGTTAATGATGAGGGCATTTTTTCTTAATTCAAGGCAAAATTACTTGTACCTGATTGGCTGAGACGCAAGCGCGGAAAGTTTCTTGTTTTAAATAGCAACAAAAACAATGGTTTCCCTGAACTATTTTCTCGCTTTGTCGTTGCGGATTATGATGTTAATAGGGAGTCTAGCTTCACGTTTCCGGGAACGGCAAACGGCAGGTTCGAACTTTCTTGGCAAAATTTTCGTTGAACGTTTTCGTTTCATATTTTCTTTCTTGCGTCGAAAGAATAATTATGTATTTCAGTTTTAAAACAGCAAGTTTATTTATTGCCTGATACCGTAAAATTTATCTTTGCGTGGCGTTTGCCGTTTGTTGTATATAACACGAAGCTTAAACTCTCTATTGAAGAATTAAAAACTTCTAGTGAAAACTCGAACACTAGAAAAAGTACAAATTTATGGGTTAGAGTTAGGCTATTAAGAAATGGGCAACATAATCAAGGAACGTCGGCGAAGACATGGAGACATTAGACATACGAGGTTCAAGAACTTGACAAGTTCACAATCTACTCAATAATAAATTTTGCCCTTTATATCAACAAGTAATCGCATAGTTTCTCGTAAAATTAAGGTTTAATTTCACTTGTGTTTTCAGAGTTTCATCAAACTTTGAAAACACGCATGTGAAAGTAAACCTTAATTTTACTCGGCCCCATGCGATTACCTATACGAATACTTCGCAAGAACGCTAGAATTTGTGCGTGGCTAATTCCAACAAAGGCCAAAGCTAAAACCAGACGCGATGGCATCTATACTCCCACGCTATAAGCCAGAGAAACACAGGGTGAAGAAGAAATCAAGGGGTGGTGTCCCCTTCTTTTTTTTATTAACTTTACAATCATATATAAAAAATACACATGCAGCTATGATTGAAGGATTGGACAACAGAACTAGAATCCCATACTAAGTCCATCCATCTAACACTAGAACACGACATATTACGGACTACAAACTGGACAACGTAATACTGATTTTACAGGCCTCAATACACTATATAAAACACGCAAGAATCAGCGGCGTAGCCAGCTCGATAATTGGGGGGGAGGGGGTTCCATATTCATATATTCGTGTTCTGCATTATTAATTTCTTTTGAAATCGTTTGTTTTTAAGGTCTGTGAACACGAATATATGAATATGGATCCCCTAATTATCCGAGCTGGCTACGCCGCTGGCTAGAATAAATACTACACTACTGTGAAATTATTTGTGAGGTTCAGATTTGACCACCACCAGCACCACTAGTTAGAAACCACTTACCACTTACATGCAAACCAGGTCAGCACGAGGTAGTGATAGTGGTAATGGAAGTCAAAAGTGAGTCCAGCCATTTTACACCAGACTTTAGTCCTAACAACATGTACTTTACAATATAACTTTAATCGGAGTTGCTGTTCTTTTGTATTTTGAGTGGTTCCTGTAATTATTTAATTACGTAGCGTTGTCGCTTGATTTGAACTGATATGTTTTACTGAGAGTAAATTTGAATATAGAAGTCACATCCATAATGTCAAGAAGTCACATCCTTAATGTCGCAAATTGACGTTTAGGGTGGGTAGGTGGGTCAAAACCATTACCTTGTGACATTAAATAATCTTGCCTTAAGCAGGAACGTGGGGAGGATGGGGGGGTGGTGTGTAACACCCCACACAAACGTTTTACCTTCTAAAAAAAAACTCACAAGCATTCAGTTTTTCCATTGCAAATTTGATGGAGTTGGACCTTTGAAAAGTTTGTCAAAATGTTAGGGTCAAAGTGCAATAAACAGTTCACTCTATGTATGCACATTATATTTGGACCGGCAAATATATGAAAATATTTAGCTTTCTTTGCTCCCATAAGTTTCAATACATTTGAAGTTGAGCACCATGTGTACAGCACCATGTCAAATGCTGAAACCTACAAACATGCATAATGTCTAGTTGTGAACTTCCCTTTTCTAGCCAGATACTGGTCGATTTCTGGCATTTGATCACGTCACACTTTGGGTTGGTAATGCTAAACAGGTAATGACCCGACTTTATTGTTTTCCTTCCAATTTTCAATAGCAAATCTTCATCCAAACGAATTTCCTGCAGCTGTTTAACATTTCCTGCGAGCAGTGCTCGCCTATTTTTTCCATTCCTAGTTATTTTACTTTGTCTAATGCCAGATGTAATTTTTCTCGTCAAGGGGAGTGCTAGCTAGTATTAACTCAATGGGTTAATAGTTTTATATTATTCCAGGCTGCATCATATTACTGCACTCGTTGGGGATTTGAGATAATTGGATATAAAGGCCTGGAAACTGGCTCAAGAGAAGTTGTGTCATATGCCTTACGTCTGGATAAGGTATGGAACTACAACTCACAAAATGATCACGACCTGAATCAATATTCACCTTCTTTTAAAATGCCCCCCCCCCTCCCTGAAAGGATCTGCCCCTTCCCATTTCAGAAGAGTCTTCCCTCCCTTTCTTCACAAATGTCCCCCACCCTTACTCTAATAGGATGTTCTAGCTTCTCCCTTGAGGATAAGAATCCTCACCCTCCATGCTATGGTATGTTCTCTACCCTTGAAACACACCCTCCCCTAACCCCCTGCCCCCTTGCAAATTCGCCCAATGACATTCATCCCCTCTGATCCTCTCTTGAAGAATCTCTATCTGCCATGTGAAACCTGATCTTCCGATGTTATGATAAAAAGGACATTTGATAAGCACCAACTGGTGTGTATTAATCATCACTCATGCCAACCATCATTGATTCACCCTGTATGTTTTTTTTGGTAGATTGTGTTTGTTGTACAGTCTCCATTGAACCCAACGGGAACAACATCAGAAAGTAGGTTCATTGATAATTCATGAAATTAACCAGGAATTTGTAACCAGGTTTACATTCCTGTAATTCTCAAAATTTCCTGGGGGCTTTGCCCCCTTATCCCCAAGCCTGTCCACTAGTGACTGTGCCCCCAGACTCCTGCTGCAGCTTGCTCTGCGTAGCGCCCCAATTAGCCATTTCCCAAAGTCCTGGGTCTAGTCGCGCAAATCCCAGGTACGAGGGACAAGAAATATGGCAGCACACATTTAAATTAAAAGTTTAATGTAAAAAGGAGATATTTCATTTTGGTGGTCTAAAATTTGATATTTTTATGGTCGATACTTCTATTCTTTCACTTATTTGACGCCTGTCACCATATATTTTGTCCCTCCAAATGATCCCAGAATGCACGGTGATCTCTTTTGGGAAAAGGCTAATAAACTCCATTAAGATCTTTGTGTACGTTTTCTTTGGTTAGTTATGGGTGCACATTTGGCAAAACATGGAGATGGTGTGAAAGATGTTGCTTTTGATGTTGAAAATTGTGTTGGAATTTTTAAAGTAAGAATTTGTTTTTGCAATGAGTTCCAGAAAAGATCCACCCTACCCCCAATGAAGGATATTTCTGCCGTCTTGCGGAGGTTAACTAGTATGGAGGTTTTATGGAATGACCCATTTGTTGAAAAATTCAGTCTTTTCGAGCAAACATTTATTGTCAATTTTTCATCCAGGCGGCTGTGAATCGAGGAGCTCAGGTTGTCAAAGAACCGTGGGAGGAATCGGATGAGAACGGCAAAGTGATATTTGCATCGATACAAACAGTATGTGGAGAAGTTTTTAAATTTTGATTGACGATATTTGAGACCTGGAAGTAACAAATTAAACGTCTAACGAGCTTCTAATTACGGTAATTTATCTTTCAAGTTTGGCGAGGTTTGTCACACGTTTGTGGAACGAAAGGATTACAAAGGCAATTTTCTGCCTGGGTATAAGAAACCAGCATTTGAAGATACACTTCTTAAAACATTGTAAGTGTTTGAAACTTAGTTCTGCAGCGTCAGCGAATCATTTAGGAATTTTATACAGATTTTTTAAGGAGTTTGAAAGATTTCTCAATTAGCGATTTTCGGGTATTTTTCGAGGTGTACGAGATTTTTACTGGACCACCACGTTTGACATAATCTTCATATTTCTTTATAGGCCTCAAATCGGGCTAAACTTTATTGATCATATTGTTGGGAATGTGCCAGACAGGGAAATGGTTCCAGTAACTGAGTGGTAATTCTTGTCATTTAAACAGGTTTCTTTTCGGTGGGCCTGCACGCGGGCTGAGGTTTCGTCAGTGTACAATTCATTAAAGCTAAGTCGTTTATTCTCACATAGGTACAACAAGACACTACAATTCCATAGATTTTGGTCTATAGACGATTCACAGGTTGGTTTATAGCAAATCAGGGATGGCATCGCATGAATCGACTTGAAACTAACTTATATACTAACTTTATTTATACTGGATAGCTCTATCAGTTCTAGACTGTTCTCCCTAGAGGTCCAGTAAAGTTCATCTGTTATTGATTCAGTGTTACTACAGGAGGAAACCTAAACTAAACTAACTTTGTTTATACTGGATAGCTTTATCAGTTCTAAACTGTTCTCCCTACAGGTCCAGTAAGAGTCATCTCTTATTGATCCAGTGTTACCACAGGAGGAAACCTAAACTAAACTAACTTTATTTATACTGGATAGCTCTATCAGTTCTAAACTGTTCTCTCTAGAGGTCCAGTAAGGATCATCTCTTATTGATCTAGTGTTACTACTGGAGGAAACCTAAACTAAACTAACTTTATTTATACTAGATAGCTCTATCAGTTCTAAACTGTTCTCGCTAGAGGTCCAGTAAGGATTCATCTCTTATTGATCCAGTGTTACCACAGGAGGAAACCTAAACTAAACTAACTTTATTTATACTGGATAGCTCTATCAGTTCTAAACTGTTCTCGCTAGAGGTCCAGTAAGGATCATCTCTTATTGATCTAGTGTTACTACAGTCTTATTGTCCAGCGTCCGTTCTATGGGAGGAAACTGAAGTATTTAATTGGAGAAAACCTGCAGTGTTTGGTAGAGTCCAATTGGAAGCGAATTCTTGCATGCAACTGGCATGAAATTATAATCAGACACTAACTATATATACTATATAGCATGAATCAAACCCTGCTGCCATGATGTCATTTCAGCAACCCATGATGTCATTTCCCTCATCAGGTTGACACAGGTTACAGCGCTCTTAGGTCGACTGTGGTGACAAACTACGAGGAAACGGTGAAAATGCCGATCATTGAACCAGCTGCAGGCAAGAAGAAAAGTCAAATCCAGGAATATGTTGATTACTACGGCAGTGCTGGAGTTCAACATGTTGCTCTGAATACTGCAGATATACTCACTACTGTAAGTTATACCTGCGAATGTTTTAACGTGCTTAAAAAACAACCCATCTTATGAATTTATTGGCGAAGTAATTTTAAAAATAAACATTGCATAAAAGCGGTTTTCCAGTCCTCGCACGAAGCTCCTCGCAGCTCGCTGCGAGTGCATGCATGAGCACTTTCATCCAATCACAATGCAAAACAGTTCATTTTAATTAGATGCAAGCACTCGTAGCGAGCTGCGAGGAGCTTCGTGCGAGGACTGCAAAACCGCCTTAAGCAGAGAAAATCAAAGCTGAACTTTATGTAAATCAGGACAAATCTTTATCCGTTTTACAAACATTGATTAAACATTCATTTCTTTTGTATTTTCCTCGTGAATTATTAATGAATTTTTGTGATGGTATATGGCATTTATTGTTTTTCTAGCATTCATTTCTTTTGAATTTTCTTCATAAATTATTAATGAGTATTTTAAGTCAGTGTTTTCAATAGGAGGCGGTTACCGGCGGTTCACCGCCGCCTATTTCGCCTCTGACAGCCGGTTATTTTTTCGTTTACTGTAATTTTCTAGCGACATAAGATTGTATTATTTTATTGAAAATAGTATAAAGTAAGTGACTAGGGATCCAAGGATAGTGTAAAGTTTCAAATTGAAAAAGACACGACACGAACTGTATAAGGTCGCCGACAACCTAGAACAGTAAGAGCAGGCATAGGCTAAAGCAGCCATGGATTAGAACAACGTTCTTAGGGGATAAACAATTCCTTATCAGTCCCTTCGTAACTCGTTTATTAAATGTTGAATTGCAAGGGCTCTTATTTGGGCATGACGACTTTCTGTTTTGTAAAGTTGATAGCTTACATTACGAAATAAACAGTTACCATGATCCTCTTGGAAAGCATACTCATGCATGTCTTTCCAAAAATGGACTTGAAGCCGTACTATTACCTACACTAATCCTATACAGATGAGTATTATATTAAAAGTTAATATTATCACTAAAAGTAAGAGCAACATATTATTACAAAAGTTTACGGTGGGAAGAAGAAAGAAGTCCAAATCAGTCTTAAATTTATAGCAGATTGCTTTTTACTGAATAAACCAAAGAAAAGATTGAAATTTGGCTTTCACTTGAAATTTTTGAACGCAGACGCCTATTTTTGAAATGCAGTCCGCTATGATGATTATTATTGAAAACACTGTAAGTACTAGTTAAAACACGAGCAGGAATGCATGCTTTATCTAATATAAAAACGACGTCTCTTATGAATTCATTGGCGAAGTAATTTTAAAAATAAACTTTGTCAAAGCCGAGAAAATCAAAGCTGAAGTTTATGTAAATTAACGTAATTTTTTATCACATAAAACCACCAACAACAGTGATTTCTTTTATCTTTTCCTCGTGGATTATTAATGAGTTTTTAACTGGTTGTACAAAGCCCATATAACGCTCAACCTCGTTCTCAGTGTAGAGGAGAGAGCCTGGGGACGATGTAGTATATATAACGCTTTGGACTGGCATGGCTATCGGCTTGGACATAAAAACCGTTGCTAATGTTTGGAATCCAGTTTTATTTTGCTTCACTAGTGTGTCTCTGACTTTGTTTATTAACTGGAGGGCATAATTTTTATCCGTGTAATGAAACTGTGGGAATAGTTACAGTTTTTCTTCACGTCCTTAAGCTCGCTGTTGACAAGTCTGGAACACGTTGTTATCATCTGGTAACAAGCTGAGGTTGATGAGGCCAACAAACTAGCTCGCAACAAACTGTTCCAACAAATCTGATAATCGTCTGCACGTAACAAGTTGTCAACAAGTTGATGACAACGAGCTCGTAGCAACTTGTTACGAACAGCCTGTATTGGTCTTGTTTGGAACAACTTGTAGCAAGTTTGTTACCGTCATCAACCTTGTAACAAGGTGATAACATCTTGTTCCAAACTTGTAACAACAACTGGGAACAAGCCGTGCGAACACATGGTGCCGACAACAACCTTGTTACAACTTGTTTACAGATCTGTGTGACATCTTGCGCGTTTTTTCGTGTAGATACAAAAACTGAAAGAAAGAGGAATGGAGTTTCTTACGATTCCAAAATCCTACTACGGAATCTTGAAGGAACGTCTCAAATCCTCGCGGACAAAGATCAAAGAATGCATGGAGACGATTGAGAAACTAAATATCTTGATTGATTTTGATGAGAATGGCTACCTGCTTCAAATTTTCAGCAAGCCTGTCCAAGATAGACCCACGTTATTTTTGGAGGTTATTCAAAGACAGAATCATCAGGTATATAATGCATGTTATTTTGGGAAGGGACGCTACCATAAAGCCAAATTTACACTATCAGAGTTTCTGTAGTTTCTGTGATCACAGTAGGAATTTTGCATACCTAAAATTCTAAGTTTTGTAGATTTGTAAGAAATGTTTGAGTGTCTAATACAGGTGATGGTCAACTAGTTTAGAAATGTTGAAACTTATCAAAGCAAGTTAATAAACAATTCCCATTATAGACTAATTTTAAATCTAGCAGGAGACGCAAAAAAAATCACCACAGCTAGAAAGAGCATACTGAAATTAGTAAAATTGCAAAGTTTGGTTGCGAAACTGTTGTAACATGCGGAAAATATAGCCTTGCAAAGTTCGCAAATTTCGTATACTTTTGTATTGCGTGCGAAAATTGCTACCATTTTCGGCCCAAATGACAGAAATGTGCATGCAAAAGTTATACAAAATTTGAAAACTTTGCAAGGCTATATTTTCCGCATTTTACAACATTTCGCAACCAAACTCTGCAATTTTGCTAATTTTAGTATATGCTCTTTCTAGCTGTGGTAATTAATTTGCATCTCCTTGCCTATATTTTTAAAATAGTCTATAATGGGAATTGTCTATTACAGTTCGAACGGGCAAACCGAGGCCACTTTTGCATATTTTTTATGTTTTCAAACTAACTAAAACCAATCACCATCGGGATATTTTGACTAAACATTTTCAGGTTATGAACTTATAGTGACATAGCCATAGGTCTATAAATAACCCGCTGGTGATTGCCGATTGGTTTTGGCTTAGTTTGTGAAAACATTAAAAATACGCAAAAGCGGCCCCGGTACCGGTTTGCCTGTTCCGGCGAGCTGTACACTACATCTCTTTAATTCTATTTATTTGCCTCCAAATACAAGACTACTACATCTATTGAAACGAATGAACATTATTTTCTCACTCTGATAACTGCAGGTTGACCTGCAGGTCGCTAGATAGTATACTTCAAAATAAGGTTTCCGTTTTTATAACGTAGAAAAAAACTATCCTAACGCAAAACTAAACCCTAACCCTAATACTAACCCTAACCCTAACCTAACCCTAACCCTAACCTAAACCCCAACCTAACCCTAACTTATTTTAATTATTTTAAAAATTGATATAAAAATGGAAACCTTAATTATTTTGAAGTATACTATCTAGCAATTGCCCTGTACGACAGTACTTAGTGAAATAATGGGTGAAGCACACTTATACAGGCGGCGCAATTAAATAATTTTATCCTTAATTTTTCTCAGGGATTTGGGGCTGGCAACTTCAAAAGTCTTTTTGAGTCAATTGAGAAGGAACAGCGTGAACGCGGGAACTTATAACGAGGTGTTAGCCAGGGCAGAACGAAAATAAGTTAAAATATTTATCTTGCAAAACTTTGGGAATTTTAGTATATGCCATTAATTAAAGAGAAATGGCAATATAAATTTTTATGTTCTGATTTGAAAGAACTTTTGAAACTATATATTAACTTCTTTTACAATTTACCGATTTTTCATATCTTGCTTGAACCAATGAGATGTCCGTCAAGCATCTTGAATAAATTTTTTATCTCATCCAGTAACGGTAGTTTTGGTGACGTCACAACAGGGATTAACCATATAAAAGTATTCGTTGCTGACCAAATATTGATTGGTGGATGTTTTAATGGTTTTGAGTGATCATGATATTTCGAAGGGCAGACAGAGAGTATAGTTTTGATTGCAAAATTATTAGTGGTTGTCTAGATAGGGGTCGTCTAGATAGTGGTTGTCTAGATAGGGGTTTAGGGATCTTTTTTTCGGGGTCGATAGTGGTTGTCTAGATAGGGGTCTAGGGGTCGTTTTTTAAGCCATTTAGAACACTCGCAGTACGTACTTTATCAGGTATAAAACACTTGAGATGCGCTCTCCTGTTTTATATCTGATAAAGCACTCTTGCTCGTTTATTAAACAGTACATAAATCATAACTATAAGTATTCGCTCATACAAAAATTTTCCGGAACCTAACAAAAATTGGGAAAAATCTAAAAATTTACCACAAAATTTACAGAATTTGTCAAAATTGCCCGACTGTTCAGCGAAAATTGCCCGACTACCCCCCCCCGGTACGCCTATGTGAATAATCAGACAAAACATCTTTTCTTTGTGAAGCTGTGGCTGCGGACTGATCAGGATACAACTACCTGAAAAATACAAGGAGAATTTTTAGACGTTTTGAGCGAAGGCCCTTCGTCAGGAAGGTAGCAGCGGGGGTCGGCGATTTGTAAAACTTGAACTTGAGTCCCCGTTTTACAAATCATGTCTCAGACAGCTGACTGAGTCCATGTTATCCGAGTCCAGTCCATGTCTCGTGCCATCCCGACTCTGGGTACGTGATTGAAGTTCGTAGACCGACATCCGTCACTTTGGCCCAACCATGCGTCATGTCACGCGTTGTCCATGTGGGCTGGTCATGCCTGTGGTTTTGCCTCTAACCACACCACTGGCACACCCCCAAAAAGCCACGTTTTAGCTAGCCCCAGTTTCTAAAACGTCACGCGGCGTGAAATTTTCGAACGTTGGGCACAGAATTAATACTGTCAGTTTGTTTTGAATCAACTTTTTATTTGATTTCCAGTTCGGTTTTGCAGACACAAGTTCAGGAAAGCGATGGTAAGATGTTTTTTAATGATATTTATTCAAATCCTGCAGTGTTAGGAGTGATTAATGTATTTTTGTTGATTTTCAGACTACCTATACTGATAAAGGTCCCAAGGTATTACATAATATTTTTAAAGTGCTTTTCATACATTAATTAAAATGTTATTATTAAAAAGTTCCTTTAATTACTTAATGCGTTGCGTTGTCGCTTTTCAGACTCTTTAAACTGGTGTGATTTTGAACTGATATGTTTTACTGAGAGTAAATTTGAATTTAGAAGTCACGTCCATATGTCAAATTGTCACGCAAATTGACGTGTAGGGTGGGTAGGTGGGTCAAAACCATCCCTGTGACATTTTAAAATAAACTTACCATAAGCAGGGACATTGCTATTGTGTGTAGGGGAGGGTGTAACATCCCACACAAACTTTTTACCTTGTAAAAAACCATCTCACAAGCACTCAGTTTTTCCATCGCAAATGATCAACATTTCTTTTCTCCCATAAGTTTCAATACATTTGAAGTTGAGCACCATGTGTACAGCACCATGTCAAACACTGAAACCTACAAACATGCATAACGTCTAGTTGTGAACTTCCCTTTTCTAGCCAGATACTGGGCGATTTCTGGCATTTGATCACGTCACACTTTGGGTTGGTAATGCTAAACAGGTAATGGACCTGTCTTTATTGTTTTACTCTGTCTAATGCCAAATATAATTTTTCTCATCAAGGGAAGAGTGCTAGTACTCAATGGGTTAATAGTTCTTTATTATTCCAGGCTGCATCATATTACTGCACTCGTTGGGGATTTGAGGTAATCGGATATAAAGGCCTGGAAACTGGCTCAAGAGAGGTTGTGTCATATGCCTTACGTCTGGATAAGGTATGGAACTACAACTCGTACAATTAAATTATCCCAGCCTGAATCTATATTAACCTTCTTTTAAAATGTCCTCTTCCCATTTCAGAAGAGTTTCCCCTCCCCTTCTTCATGAATGTCCCCCACCCTATGGTAATAGGTGTTCTAGCTTCTCCCTTGAAGAATGTCCTCCTGTCCACTAGGAATCCCCACCCTCCATGCTATGCGATGTTCTCTGCCCTTGAAGAAACACACCCTCCCCTAACCCCCTGCCTCCTTGCAAATTCACCCACTGATATTCACCCCCTCTGACCCTCTCTTGAAGAATCTTTAGGCGTAAAAAAAAATACCTGTGGTTCCGGTTCCCGACCGACCCTATTTTTTTCTGCCGACCCTATTATTTTTTCAATGCGATTGACCGTGCGACCCTATTTTCTCCAGGTGGTTGCGGGCTGCTCAATCAGCGTGCCAAAATGGCATCTGTTGTCACACTAATTATTGAACCAAATTGCCTAAATTCGTCCATAGAAAATACGCATCCCTAGTTAATATTGATGTCTGGACTCTACTGCAAATCGCCCAGCAAAAAAACGCCAAAACCACACAGGGTTTTTTTTACGCCTTTTATCTGCCATATCAAACTTGATCATCCAATGTTATGATAAAAAGGAGCTTTGCTAAGCATCAGTGTGTATTAATGATCACCCATGCCAACCATCATTGATTCACCTTGTATGGTCTTTTTTGGTAGATTGTGTTTGTTGTACAGTCTCCATTGAACCCAACAGGAACAACATCAGAAAGTAGGTTCATTGATGAAATTGCTTGCACATGTTTTTTATCTTCATGACCATGTTTTCATTCCTGAGATGAATACGGTCACCACCCACCACAACAAAATATTTTGCACCCAGGCACAGATTTTCTGGGGGGTGCAGGGGGGGGGGGTGCACCCCCAGAAATGATTTGCACCACCCACCCACCAAGAGGCATTTGGCACCGCCCCCAAACATTTTTGCACCCCCTCAAATTATATATATTTTGATTTGATAGTTTCATATTTGATTATTCTTACTACTAAATTTGTAAAATTACCAATATTATGGTCTCAGATCTCGCCATGCAGGCCTAGAAAACAAATTTTGTTAAACCTTTTCCTTGGCCTTTCCGGGCGCCCCGGCCAAAGCATTTAGCAGCAGCACCCCCCCCCCAGATATTTATCCCCGAACGAAAATATGAAAATCCGTCACTGTTTGCACCCCCTCAGAAAGTTTTCCCACTTCACCTAGAGAGTTAACTGTACCCCCCCCCAGGAATTTACATGCTCGTTGGATTAAATTATAGTAGTATGATCATGGATATAATAAAACTAGGAGTTACTATCGCAAGGAAAATGCTGCCGATATGTACATGTAGGATGTGCCACAAAAAGAGCGTTTTTCACTGTATGTATGATTTATTGTCTTACACATCGTTGTTCCTCAGTTACCTTCGTACAATTATATCTTACATCTAATCTTATGAAAAGTATATTTTAATATACTTATTAGTGCGACTTTGATAGTTGACACATAATATAAATGATAAAATGTGAATATTATTGAATGATTTTGTCACTCGTACAACTTTTAATTTGACTATTCAAACAATTGATTTAAAATAGTTGAATTTATACTTACTGGGATGTTATTGCTTATTGGGATGTTGAAATTATGTTTGCTTTAAATACATTTAATTGATATTCCATAAATTCATTTTGTATGATTTCATTGATCTTGACATTGTTCAAAATCATTTTGTATTGTATTGAAACTGTATGTCTATGACCTATGTTATGTACTATATTAACCCATTGAATCGCATTGCACCCTGATGCACCCTACTTTGAACAGTATTTTACTCTGTCTAACGCCAGACGATATTACTCATCAAGGGGAGAGTGCTGGCGCTTAATGGGTTAACTGATCTATCTGCCCATGTGTCTAGTTAACCCATTGGGTCGCATTGCACCCTGATGCACCCTACTTTGAACAGTATTTTACTCTGTCTAACGCCAGACGATTTTACTCATCAAAGGGAGAGTACTGGCGCTTAATGGGTTAACTGATCTATCTGCCCATGTGTCTATTTAACCCATTGGGTCGCATTGCACCCTGATGCACCCTACTTTAGTATTTTACTCTGTCTAACGCCAGAGTATTTTACTCTGTCTAACGCCAGACGATTTTACGCGTCAAGGGGAGAGCGCTGGCGCTTAATGGGTTAACACGCCCAAAATCTGTACTAAAACTGCTAATTCTGTTTTGTGATTGGCACAGTTTAATCAAAGAATCCTCCCGTTGAACCAGAGCCTTCACAATATTTCAAATTATTATTAACTGAAGGCTCTGGAATCCAGGATAGCTTGCCATTGAATACAGTGCAATGCCTATATTTCTGAATGAATAAGATCATACTCAGAACAGTCAGAACTGCAAAACTATATTGTTAGAAAGAAGTTGAAGTTGTGAGCATTATTGTGGTAACACAGCCATATGTATATATCAATGTATGTCAGTAGAATCATGTTTATAGGCTTTATATATAAACTGAGGCAGTCTTATACAAGTCATATCTTATACAAAAGTCAGTTGATATGCTATATTACATGTAATTGCTGATAAGTCCATATATGCAGACAACAATCCACACTGGATAGCTCTAGGAATCTTGTTAAGCCTGATTTAACAACATCCCGCGTTTGTTTTTAAACTATAAACATCTAGAAATAGAACGTACCGAACACTATTATATACTCACCGCCTTTGGCTTTGCACATATTAAGTGACATAACAAACAAATAAACTAAAAGTTCATTTGCTTCTTGTATCAGCATAAAGACATTAATCATTACTGTCGATTTGGTCGGGAATAGATCAGTGATTCAGTAGGTATTATAATTGCCGATATATTCTTGAAATCATATTGTTTCAATGCCTTTACTCTAGGCTCTATATCGAAGTTTAATACACTAAAGTGACTAAACAAGTATAAACAGCAGATTTAAATATAAATGCCTTCATGTATTATAAAATATATCACCAGACAGGTAGACAGGGCACACGGCACGACTACATCACTATACGAGAACAAAATAAAGCCATCCTTACCTGAATTATTCAAAATATTGTCGATCATTCTTGCGCCAGAGACACAAAATAACACCGTGCTTTATTTACCCATTCATCTTCACAAATATTACTCGGAATTTTTATGGAAATTCGCATTATTTTATGATTTTTATATTTCTGTCCGTTTATAACAGTCGCCATGTTGCGAACAAACCCCCCCGGGAACAAAAAAATAATATCAAAACAGCTAGTTTTGGCCCGTCCGTGGATGACAAAATGACATAGATCGAGATTGTAGCGGCTATAAACTCGGCGGTCACGTGGTAAGCACACCACGTGTAGAGATTAGTGTGCTGCCTCGCTACGCTCGGCAGCAATAAAGTTTGTCAAGGAAAACGTGTTCATCAATATTATATAAAATAAATCCAGAGCTTACTAAATGGTTACAATGCCTATCATAAGTGTAAGGGTTTTAATAAATGATATACTGTATATATAGAAGGACACAAAGTATTTAAACTACGTGTAACTGGCAATAAAAACACAAAAGCCGGAGCTTGAAACAAAAGCAAAATTTCATACACTCATTTTTTAGCCATCTGCAAAGTTTTTAAAAAATAAATCTTACCTCAGTTAACTGAAGCCGTAAAATACTTTTCGTATATAGCGTATTGTAGTATCCATAAGCGGAGAACGAAGACATTTTCCCACTCAACTTTGTAAAACAAGCAAAGTGGAAGAAAAATATTAAGATTTTTAGCTCGAAACAAACAAAAACATTTTTCATCGAAAACCAAGGGGGGTGAAAGACACCGTCAGAAGCTTAGGATCGCGGTTTGTCAGTGGTAATTACCATGGCCAAAAGGAACCAGATGGCGTAAGCAAACGTTTTTTTGACTGACGGTAGATAGGAGCACCTCCTCCAGTAATATTATAGCTCAGTGGGCCCAATCCTGTTTTCCTCTCCTGTCACTCAGTTTTTGTTTGTACTTATGCTTTATATTTATATTTGTATTTATGACAAATCTCATTAAACTAAATTAAACTAAACTAACTAAAACTGTGTTTTCTTTTTCAGGAAACAATTTAGTTTTTGGTATTCAGTTATCCAGTTCCACTGCCATGTTTGAAGGTCCGTTTATACGTGTATATAATATTAATAATATATTATATAACTATTTATGTTCGCCAAATACACACGTATGTCGCCGCGTATGCTTAAGAGCCGCCGTCTGTAAATATCACTGGAGGTATGCAAAATGAAAAAATTCAAAATTTTCCAACTTTGTCAGAATATAGGTCTAAGTAAACTATTAATAGAAATACAACTTTAAGTTGCATCAGATTTTTATTTTAGGCAAACGGCTATTTTTTTATTTTCACGTCTCTCAGACTGGTTTTACAGGACACATACCACAGGTCATTTACAGATCGCTTAAAAATTGAAATTTTCAATTTATCACAAACATTTATTAACCATTTCAAAAAGGAAGTATTTCTATACAATTTCCTTGTTCGTTTATAAAATTTGGGTTTAAAGTAAATATTTTAGCGATTTTTGATTTTTTACTTAATTTACCGAATTTTTGGAGACCAAAAAATGGCTAAATTTAGAGTGGAAAGTCGTAAGGTTCCACGTAAATTTATTACTGCAAAGCTTTCGATCCGTAAGCCCGGATCTTCATCAGTGCTAGTAAATTAGCACTGATGAAGATCCGGGCTTACGGATGGAAAGCTTTGCAGTAATAAATTTACGTGTTTCCACAAACAATAGTATTATATGTTTTATCGCCATTCAAACCTACAACGAACTTACACTATTCTGTATTATATGGACAATGGTGTTTTACTGGAAACTAAAACACTCGTAGAACTCAGAGCTCATATATGAAGTGACATAAGAAGTTCGAAAATTTCCCGCCATTCATTGTTGTTTTGAAAATACAAATGGTCTTTGGTTCGTATATAAAACGAACTTAACGTTGGAAATAAAACGAAAACATTTAAAAGACATCTTGAGATGAGTAAAATTTATTCTTGTTTTATGTTTGCACTATAATTACTGAAAAAATCTATAAAAAATATACTGGTCTTTCGCGCGCTTATTTAGCTATACATGTCGTGTTTCCGTGTATTTTTGTCACTCTGAATAAGTCCATATAATAAACAGAACATTACACGGTTGCGAGTATAGATATGGATTTATGTTCTCATGTCAAAAACAATATCTCACTCGTTTGCGATATTGTTTTTGCCACTCGAACATAAAATCCATATCTCATCGCAACCGTCTAATATCCTCTATATGCATATAGCCGGTCTAGTTCAGATATGACGTCGTGTTTAGTTACTGGTTAGCACTATTTTCCATCCAGCAAACTGACCGGACGTCATTTTGTTAAATGGCTATGTAACTATAACCCAAATCCTACCCCTACTCTAACCCTAATCGCAACCATAACTCCAACCCTAACCAAATTAATAAAAAAAAATGTATGGCATGTTCTTTCGTCAAAATCCAAGATCTGATTGGTTATGTTAGTGAATACATTGATAATGCGACCTAAATATGTATGCATGATAATGCGACCTATATATGTATGCAGATTATTTGTTATGATACGGATGAAAATCAAAAATTATTTTTTGCCTCTGCAAACTCCATTTCCAGGCCGGTATTATATATATGTAGAATGCGCAGAAAGCGAGTATATCTAGCTGGCTCGAGTATTCAGCTCTACTACGGTATTGAGCACTCTACTCATATATGATTCCAAACTCGATACTTGTCATATATATATATATATATATATATATATATATATATATATATATATATATATATATATATATATATATATATATATATATATATATAATAACTTGAAACAATATAGTGTTTTGCCCAGATTGGGTTTGCCATGCATGTTTGGTACGACATGGCTGTTTATGCATCCAAATGCACAATCTGTTATATTGTAGGTGGGTTTCACTAAGTGTTATAAGTGTTGTACATGGGGAAACAGAACTTTACAGGCATGCATGCATTGAAGAGTAATATTTACATTAGGGGTCTGTCATAGTCGTATGAGCGACTACATAACGGTAAATCGCGCGCATTTGCAACCAAACAGAAAATAATCGAAACACAACTGCGTTTCCTTTTATATAGAGTCTACAAATATTATTAATAATAATAGTGCACCGTTATTCTGACTTTGGGACTTTAAATATGTATGTGCATGCAATTGTAAGTTGTTATTAATATTAACTATGCAATCCATTGGCAGTATTTATAGCTAATAGCCAGTAAAGCAATTATTAAATGCAAATTATCTTGTTGAAATATTTCACTTCCTTATACATTGGGTGATACATTGCCCTATTCATATAAAGAATATTGCGGATTTACGATATGTATGAATTCCCTTGTGACCTGATTACTGATTGAGGTCTGCAAAACATCAACTAATAAACTGTATATACATGTACATGAAGTCATCCAGTCACACTTCTTTCTATATCTGAGAAGAGCGTGAGGCATGGGCGTACGGGAAGGAAAAAAGTAGGGGGCGGAAAGAAATTTGCCCGACTTTTTCTGATTGTGCCCGAGTTGTCAAAAAAAAATTTCCGGAGAAACGTTCTAAACTTGTTGTCGACGGGGGGAGGGCGGAGGAGTGATTACGAAAAATTCCTATTAGATAGCATATTTCCCACAAAATTGACAGAATTTCCCACAAAATTGACAGAATTTTTTTATTTTATTTTATTTTATTTAACTTCAGCCGTCGACAGAAATATAAACATATGAAAACAGGAAGACGGTTCAGGAACACTAACACAGCGTGAGCCAATTACGTTAGTGACCTGTTACAAAACTTCACAACTTATACAAAACTTCACAACTTATAATTTAAATATCAAACAATAATATAGTATAATCCTTTTTATCCGAAGTACAGAGAGAAAAAACAAAATGACAAAGTTGTCAAACAGAATAAATGCGAGAATGTACCGGGTGGCCCAAAAAAAAGTACACCTGTTTGATTTATAATAACTTCTAAAAAAGTAAAGCTATCAAACAGAAATAACTTGCATTAAATAGAGGAAGGACTAACTTAGATTTTGATATGTTACAGTTGTATTTTACTTAAAAATTCACGGAGATATTAATGTTCAAAATCGGGAGCATATTTTGGGATGTGTCTAAAATTAGCGAAAATCGGCGTATCAAATTTTCACTCCAGCGTTTGTTTGCTTAATGACATATCAGGGTAAATTGTATTTCAGCGAATTGTCGTTAGGGTTTGTAAGGGATATGGCGTAGATTTAGACATCTTACATGTAAGTCTTAACTTATTGTTTCCTGAAATATGAACGTTCGAAATTATGTAAGTATTTAATAGGTCTTTGCAAACTCAAGGTACTGAAAGACCATGCAAGGCAGGCGCTTCAATTTTTCTTAAATAACCTATTTTTTTATGTTTTTCATGCGTTCAAAACAAAGTTGATTATTTCTCGGTTAGAGCAGGATTAATAGATATAATAATACTTTGTTTCATAATAAACAATTTGTCAAGTGTCATTTATTTACTGGTAATAGTGCATGTTTCAGTCGGGCAAATCTTGATTAATATTTGATACGCCGATTTTTGCATATTTCAGACACATCCAGAAATATCCTCCCGAATTTAAAGATTAATATCTCCGTGAATTTTTAAGTGAAATACAACTGTAATATATCAAAGTCTAAGTTAGTCCTTCCTCTATTTGATGCAAGTTATTTCTCTTTAAAAGCTATACTTGTTTAGATGTTATTACGAATCAAACAGGAGTACTTTTTTTGGGGCCACCCGGTATATAGATTCTGTATCCGTCGATAAAATGAGACGAAAATGGCGAAAAACCCAACTCTACATCGGATAAAATGAAGTATACTACACTGAATAATTGCCAAAATAACTAGTTCAATTAAGAACGACATTTCATTGTTGCAGTAAGCTGCCTGGTTTATGGCATTTCAGACAAACTGATTTCCACGTCTGCGGATTTTCCTGGTCAAACACGGTTAATGTTGCGGAGTGGTAATGACACGCGATTTAAAGCTCTGGAATGATAGTTCTGGTTTCCGTAGCTCATCTGGTAGGCAGTTTCACATACGCGCGCGATACTCGTACAAGATAACTGTTCTGATGACATAGCGTTCTGACTTTAGGAATGTTATATTTTACAAGAGAGTTATTAGAATTAGCGTAGATTTATGGTTGAAGTCAGAGTGTCAACTTCTTCGGGTAGGGTATCAGTTTTAACCAAGCCATGTTTGCATTTGAAGAGGAACAGGATATCAAGATATTCGTGCCAGTAACAGAGAGGTAGCATATTCAACGCAGCGAGTCTCGTTTTGTATGGCATGTCCGTTTGGAACTTGTCCCATTTATTTTCATAATAAGCCAATATTACCCGACTGTGAAGCGAATACTGCCCGACTGGCTTTGTTTGCCCCCCCCCCCCCCTTTGTTTGCCCCCCCCCCCCCC
>CACRXK020003660.1:0-35126 GCA_902702795.2 Paramuricea clavata | reverse complement strand
ATTTATATCAGTAGTATTATAAATGAATTTAATATTCGCAAAGCAAACAAATACGAATTAGCAAAAAAAATACGAAAAAACACGGCCATAAGCATGAACGGTCAGAAAAACCGCGCGTTTTAGGCTGCTTTTTCTGAGTTTTTGGAAGTTTAAGATAAAACTAAGACGTCATACCTCAGGAATTATTTAAACCCATGCAAAATACATCTGTATGCGAAGTTTCAAGAAGATTGAATGTTTTAAGGTCGAAAAAAAAGCATGTGAAAATTGACAAAAATATTGCCATATTCAAAGTGCTCATAGTGGCCAACAAGATGCCGATGACGAAAATAACATCACTTGAAAAACGCCAATTTATTTATGTTTAAGAGCGACTAAAACAAGGACTAAAAGCTCAGGATCAATAACAATACCTGGGGTTTAGTACAACATAAGTTTTGGGACTGGCAAAATGTTTTATAGTATATATTTTTTAGTTGAACGGCGAGATTTCCTTCGGCACATCCAAACTTTCGTCATTTTTTCAAAATACAAAAGCAAAATTCCTTACTTTTTGCTGCAGAGAGATGTAAAACAGTCGGAACTAATCGGAAACTTGGTTTAAATCCCAAGTCATTGTTGTATTCCCATGGGAAAAGTGTTTTTCTTGCAAATTTTTGCTCGAAAACAAACTTTTGACAGAATTTTTTTCACTCCTCGAAACTCTCCTTAGTCCTTTTGAAAGCTGATTTTCCCGCGCGCCGGCTTCAACGAATCATAGACTTTCATCATAGGAGTTAGCCTTCCAGTTATTATTAGAGTTCACTGGTTTTGGCCCGTCCGTGGATGACAAAATGACATAAATCGAGATTGTAGCGGCTATAAACTCGGCGGTCACGTGGTAAGCACACCACGTGTAGAGATTAGTGTGCTGCCTCGCTACGCTCGGCAGCAATAAATGGATAGGACTCTAGCTGACGTCACAGTCTAAACCTAGTTGCAATCTGTGACGTCACGCATATTGCCAAAGTTCTCGGCATTTTTGTTGTTTCACTATATTTTCCGCTTTAAAAGAGTAATATTGAAGCATAAAGTGGTCTAATTGTTTTAAAAACATGCCTAAGCCATGACAAAGTATTCAAGGTAAATGTTTTTCGTCTTTGCATGTTTTGTATTTTTTTACATTTGTAGCTACGAAATTGGCATCACCAATTTTAACGAAATTTGGGATGCATTTTTCACTGTTTAGTGCTTGAAATATTTGCTAAAATTGACTGGAAATACTTGGAGATTTCATCGTAGAATGGTGTAATTATATATTTATTTGTTCTTTGACTAAAATGTTTAGCTGTATTATTGCTAAACATGCCGTTTCCGAGAATTTGGTTTGCAACTAGGTTTCAACATCTAACTACGCCATCATCCCATTGAAAACATTAGGTCATGTCAGCTGGAGTCCTATCCATTTATTTTATTATCCATGGTATGATTGAAATAAGGATTTTGAACTAAATAAGACCAAAAACCTCAAGATTTGTCCTGCAGCTTGCTCTGTGTAGCACGGTCCCAATAAACTCCATTAAGAGCCTCGTACATTTTCTTTCATTAGTTATGGGCGCACATTTGGCAAAACATGGAGATGGCGTGAAAGATGTTGCTTTTGATGTTGAAAATTGTGTTGGAATTTTTAAAGTAAGAATTTGTTTTTGCAATTGTTGAAAAATTCAGTCTTTTCGAGCAAACATGTATTGTCAATTTTTTTTTCATCCAGGCGGCTGTGAATCGTGGAGCTCAGGTTGTCAAAGAACCGTGGGAAGAATCAGACGAGAATGGCAAAGTGATATTTGCATCTATACAAACAGTATGTGGAGAAGTTTTAAATTTTGAATGATGATATTTGAGACCTGGAAGTGACAAATTAAATGTCTAATATGAGCTTCTAATTACGGTAATTTATTTTAAAGTATGGTGAGGTTTGTCACACGTTTGTGGAAAGAAAGGATTACAAAGGCAATTTTCTGCCTGGGTACAAGAAACCAGCATTTGAAGATCCACTTCTTAAAACCTTGTAAGTGTTTGAATCTAATTAGTTCAGCAACGTCAGCGAGTCATTTAGGAATTTTATTAGCGATTTTTGGATCTTTTTCGAGGTGTATGAGATTATTTTGGGAGCGATATACACACCATGATCTACACTAGACAGGCAGGCCTCGAATTTCCCTGAAATCAATCGACGGCAATGGCATTAAAAATTGCTGTAGCTAGAACGTAACAGCTGTCTACGGTAATTTTGGCAGTTTCCACGGCATTTTTCAAATTACTGTAATAAAACTTTAATTTTATTGTCACTTTGGATTTTTGACAAACTAGAAACATGTCTACGTATTTCTTTAGTGTTTTTTTTTTTCGAAGAAACTGGGACTAAAATAGTGATTTACGCATGATTTGATCAACATCTGAATTCAAGTATCGAAGTAGTAATGCACAGTGAATAGTATAAAACTCGCACTATACGGCAAAAGATTGCCGTCGTTGCCGCAATCATCCACGGCATTTTGTTCTCCCTCTACGGCAATTGCCGCAATTGCCACGTGCGATAAAATTCGAGCCCTGCTGCCCAGTGCTGGACGCCACATTTGAGATAGTCTTCATATTTCTTTATAGGCCTCCAATTGGGCTCAATTTTATTGATCATATTGTTGGGAATGTGCCAGACAGGGAAATGGTTCCAGTAACTGAGTGGTAATTCTTGTCATTTAAACAGTTTTCTTTAGTGTACAATTCATTGAACTAAGTCGTTTATTCTCACATAGGTACACCAAGACACTACAATTCCATAGATTTTGGTCTGTAGACGATTCACAGGTTGGTAGCAAGTCAGGGACGACATCGCATGAAACGGCTTGAAATTAAACTAACTTATACTAAGTAACTTAATTTATATTGGATATAGCTCTATCAATTCTAAACTTTTCTTCCAAGAGGTCCAGTAAGGATCATCTCTTATTGATCCAGTGTTGCCACAGGAGGAAACCTAAACTAAACTAACTTTATTAACACTGGATAGCTCTATCAGTTCCAAACTTTTCTTCCTAGAGGTCCAGTAAAGATTAAACTAACTTTATTTACACTGGATAACTCTATTAGTTCTGAACTGTTCTCCCTAGAGGTCCAGTGAAGATCATCTCTTATTGATCCAGTGTCACTACAGGAGGAAACCTGAGTTAAACTAACTTTATTTATATTGGATAACTCTCAAATCAGTTCTAAACTGCTCTCGCTGGAGGTCCAGTAAGGATCGTCTATTATTGTCCAGCGTCCGTTCTATAGGAGGAAACCAGAGTATTTGCAGTGTTTCATAGAGTCTAATTGAGATTTGAGAGCGAATTCTTGCATGCAACTAACATGAAATTGTAATCAGACACTAACTGTATATAAAGAACCTGCTAAGTCTTACAACTCCTTCAAGACAATAATGAAAAAGTACTTCTCAGATCTAAATTTAATAGAATAACATATTCCTGTAAGTATAGGAAAACTCTAAATCAAAAATTGAATTGTAAATATAACTTACAAGTCATATCATATAATATTTAACTATTCTTTTTCCTTTCTCCTAAAAGCACTCGAACTGATGCTGCATATTATTTTGTTAATTAGTTTAAATTTATAACCTAGGGGCCTAAAACAAAAGCCATATGGTTTCTAGTAGGCTCCTAGCCCATCTCTTGTAAATAGTTTATTTCTTTTATGTGCAATTTCAATATCTTGGGTGAAAAAAAAAATATTGCATGAATCAAACCCTGCTAGCTACTGGAGTACTGCACAAGCAACCCATGATGTCATTTCTCTCATCAGATTCACACAGGTTACAGTGCTCTCAGGTCGACTGTGATGGCAAACTACGAGGAAACGGTGAAAATGCCGATCAATGAACCGGCTGCAGGCAAGAAGAAAAGTCAAATCCAGGAATATGTTGATTACTACGGCAGTGCTGGAGTTCAACATATTGCTCTGAATACTGCAGACATACTCACTACTGTAAGTTAAACACTGTTTAATAAACGAGCTGGTGTGTTTTGTTAGGTTTTAAAACGACGCATCTTATTATGAGTTCATTGGCGAAGTAATTTTAAAAATCACTTCCCAAGCAAAAAGTTGCCCAATACCGAGAAAATGGGTGATCAATGATTATCCTCTATTAAATTGTATTACAGCAAAAATTGGGAAATTTTATAATTCAATTACAATAAAAATTACTTCCATCATCGGAAAACGTACAAAAAACCGCATATAAGACTTTTAAACAGTTTTTTGATTTTTCAAATAGTCTTTGAGTTATTCCTGTTTTAAATGTGAAAATTGGACCAAAACGTCGCAATAAGGAGTGGGTACTGGGTCAAAAACGCGTTCTTGACAGCGTATAACTCGAAAAAATTTTAGATATAAAAAAACTGTTTAAATGTCTTATATGTAGGTTTTTGTAAGCTTTCTGATGATGCAAGTCATTTTTGTTGTAATTGAATACAAAATTTCACATTTTATTGCTGTAATACAATTTAATAGAGGATAATCACTGATCACCCATTTTCTCGGTGTTGGGCAAGTTTTTTGCATGGGAACTTTTTGTGGTAATCAAGCATCTATGGTTCTATGAATTGAACCACAGAAAATCTATTTCCCAGGGGGGTGCCACGAAATTGCTTTTCTAGGCACTTTTTCGCACAACTGCCCACAGCCGAGAAAATCAAAGCTAAAGTCTATGTAAATGAGCATAATTTTTTTAGGGGTGCACCAGTGTGACCAGGTTTAGTACATTTTATTACCAGATCCGGTTGGATGCCCTTAGACAACCCCACCTGCTTTAAACAACTGCAACATTAAGAACAGGAGGGGGCAGCCAACCAATTTTAAGCAGCTTTAGTAAAAAAATTTGCATATATGGTCACACTGGGGTGCACCGGAACCAGTTTTTTAAGTTCGGCCGGAACCGGATCCGACCGGAACTGGAAAAAAGTTCCGGCCGGAACTTCCGGCCAGAACCGGAACTAATTTTTTTAGCCATATATAGTCATATGTTACTTTGTCCGCTGCAAGACAGGCAGACACTTCAAGTCATCAAGGAGAGAGCTCGCAAATGTTAGAATAAAAAGATTGACAAGCGTTAAACGTCATAATGAAGTGTTAATAGTGTACATTTCCCTCGCGTAGTCCAAATTTCTTCCTACTGTGACCTTTTGTTAGACACAAAAACGTTTGATATTCTATCTCTCTGAAAACGACAGAGTTCCGGTTCCGACCATGCTTTTTTTACTAGTTCCGGCCGGAACCGGAACTCTAAAAAATCGGGGTTCCGGCCGGAACTAACCGGCCGGAACCGAGTTCCGGTGCACCCCTAAATTTTTTATCACATATAAAACTACCGACACGGCAGTGATTTCCTTTCTCTTTTCCTCGTGAATTATTAATGAGTTTTTAACTGGTTTTGCACAGTGGCGTAACTCCTATGAGCTCTACCCGGTAAGAGCCGGGGGCACCCAGGCAAACAGGCTTCCAGGGGGGCACCTTGAACTGAGTTGTCCGGGGGCCTTGTTCATCTATAAGGTTGTACGTGCATAAGTACAGTGGCAAACATTTCACTGTTTATTCAGTCAAAAACAATTTCTGCATGGTGTTATTTCTGCATAGTTGTGATTTTTTGTTGTATATTTTGCTATGTATTTATATTTCCAATTCAAGATACCATCATAGTAAAATTCGCTTCTAAACGCTTCAAAAGTAGCTTCATGGTACTTCAAAAGGATATATAGGATACCCCTGCCTTGGGGCACCCAATTCCGCTAGTACCAGGGGCGGGCTGGTCCTAACTTACGCCTCTGGTTTTGCAAAGCCCATATGACGCTCAACCTCGTTTGCGCTCGTTCCCAGTGTATAGGAAAGAGCCTGGGGATGAGGTTGTATGTAACGCTATGGACTGGCATGGCTACCGGATTGGAGCAACTCAGGGTCGTGTTATACCTTTACCAGAGTTCAAGACCCACAATTTGTAGATTTGATTGTTCTGAGCAGTGGTGGATTTAGGGGTGCGGGGGGGCACCCCCAGGCTCTGGTCAACAGGGGTGCATGGGGGGGGGGGTGCAAAAATGACGTTTATCCTAATTCTAACCAACTTATGTTAAGGAATTCACTGGTTGGGTATCACTAGTTGACAATAGCGGAATAGCCAATATTAAACTATTCTGAATTTTTAAATGTTTTGAGAATCTAAAAATTTTCCAGAATGTTTTCTCAGAATGCTGGAAATGCCATTTCAGAGACCCAAATTTAAAAATTTTACCGGGGCAGTATGCCCCCGGACCCCATAGAAATCTCGCGCCTTCGGCGCTCGTTTCGCCATTGGTTAGCACCCCCCCCAAAAAAACAACAACTTAGCTGGATCCACCACTGGTTCTGAGTTCTATTTATCCCTCGACCTACACTCCTACAAATCATTAAGATGTGTTCGCACTGCTTATTTCCAGTTATTTGTTGTCATGTTGAAATAAGGTTGATGAGACCAACAAACTAGCAACAAATTGTTCCAACAACTTTGATATCGTCTGCATGTAACAAGTTGTTAACAAGTTAATGACAATTGAAGCTCGTAGCAACTTGTTACGAACAGCCTGTATTGGTCTTGTTGGAACAACTTGTAGCAAATCTGTTACCGTCATCAACCTTGTAACAAGGTGATAACAACTTATTAATTTCAGACTTGTCACAACAACTGGGAACAAGCAGCGAAAACACATCTTGATATCTGCTTCTCAACTTCATTAATAATTCATGAGTAAATTAGCCAATGATAATCACCTATTTGATCACAAGATGCCATTTGGATACTTGATGAAAGCATAGTTAAATTAATAGAGGAGATGGTTTGGAAACTCATTAGCATTACAATAAACCTCACTATCTATGTTTTTGTTCAGGTTTATGCAAAAATGTGGTCTTTATATCGTCACGTGCGTATTGTATTTTTGCTCAACCAGCCAATAGCAACGGTTTTGTCCAATTGCCCATCCATGACTTTAACAATAGGACATTTTGAACATTCCTATTGGTTGACTTGAAAAAAATACAATACGCACGTGACGATGAAAGACCACATTTTTGCATAAACCTGAACAACATAGATAATGAGGTTTATTGTGATTTTATTGTAATGCTAACGAGTTTCCAAATCATCTCCTCTATTAACTATGATGAAAGTCACTGGTGTTTCAAAATTACTTGAATAGAATTCCTATAATTACGTTATGTTTGGTTAAGAATTCTATTCAAATCAGCAAACGAAAACATTCTGTTACGTCTCGATTCATTTGAGAAGCCATATAAACAACTCGAGCTCGTGTCTCACCGAGATATCCAAACACTCGAAAACAATGTATGAAAACCGACTCGCGCTCGTGTTCTCATACATTGTTTTCTCGTGTTTGGATATTCCGGTGAAACACTCGCTCTCGTTGTTCATACATTACTTGACAACAACCTTGTTACAACTTGATTTCAGATCTGTGACAACTCGTGCGCTTTTTTTCGTGTGTAGATACCAAAACTGAAAGAAAGAGGAATGCAGTTTCTTACGATTCCAAAATCCTACTACGGAATCTTGAAGGAACGTCTCAAATCCTCGCGGACAAAGATCAAAGAATGTATGGAGACGATTGAGAAACTAAATATCTTGATTGATTTTGATGAGAATGGCTACCTGCTTCAAATTTTCAGCAGGCCTCTCCAAGATAGACCCACGTTATTTTTGGAGGTTATTCAAAGACAAAATTTTCAGGTATATAATGCATGTTATTTTGGGAAGGGAGGCCTGGTTTACACTATAAACGTTTCTGTGATCACAGTGCTCAGTAGGAATTTTGCACGGGTAAATTCTAAGTTTTGTAGGATTTGTTAGAAATGTTTGAGGGAACTCACATGGTGTTTAACACAGGTGGTGGACTGGTGGTCAAAATGTTGAAACTAGTTTAAACCTAGAGTGGATCGATATACCGGATATATCCGGTATTTGTTTAGATACCGGTATTGGCGATATTGACAATTTAAAAATACCGATATGCCGACATTTCGGTATTTTGCTGCCTAATACCGAATTGAAACGCTATTTCAAGTCAAACTTGCTTACAATCACGTTTAGAAAGCAAAGTTAATTAGATTTACATCACCTTGTAGTACTGAATAATTCAACACTTCGACGCCCAATCAACGGCCTACTAATAATTGCCGCTTAGCGCCGTTAACATAGCTTGATAATGCGAATCTTGTGACTTTTGCACTAATAACAGTATGTGCCACATTAATATTTTGTCAAAACTTGATTTTTCTCGACGGTCAGCAGTTCAGTTTGGTTTTAAAAAAAACACGTTACAATACCGGTATTTACCGGTATTCTGATGGCGGTATATCGGTATTCGGTATTTGCGATATCGATCCACTCTATTTAAACCGAGGGGTAAATTACTCTGAAAATCTTCGTACACTTCATCAAAAATCCAAAACAATCTTTGGAAAAATCCCCAAATCTTACTAAATCCCAGAATCCCAAAATCCCAAGAAATCTCTAAAAACTGCATAAAATACTTGGAAAAAGCCCAATAAAATCCTCAAAGTTATTGCAATATTGAGAAATCCCATCAAATTTAAACATTTAAATCATGAATTGGCGTGAAAATGCCCTTTGTTGATTTATTTCGTTTTAAAAATAATTCGACGGATTACTGTGTCGCAAAAAATGTTGGAAAAAGTTCGGCGAAAAAAAATAAGGGAAAATATTTCGAAAAAATCAGCTGAAAAAAATCCCAAAATTCCTTAAATTTGGGAAAAAAATCCCAGAATCCCGAGAAAAATTGCCGGGATTTTCTAATCCCAAAAATCCTCGTACGCTTTTTTCAGAGTAATTTACCCCTCGGTTTAAACTCGATGGATCATTCCGGCTACAGACTAAATTTTGATCTGGGCAAGAAGAACAAAATCCATCACCACAGCTAGAAAGAGCATGTTAAAATTAGTAACATTGCAAAGTTTGGTTGCGAAATGTTGTAAAATGCGCAAGATATACCCCTGCGAAATTTGCAAATTAATTTTGTATTAATTTGTATTACGCACGGGAAAATGCACCACATTTGGGCCGAAATGTTTACAACATTTCGCAACCAAACTTTGCAATTTTACTAATTTCATGATGCTCTTTGTAGCTGTGGTGATGGATTTTGTTCTTCAGTGCCTAGATCAAAATTCAGTCTACAGCTGGAATTGCCTATTCACTACATTTCTCAATTCTATTTTAATATTTGCCACGAAATACAAAACTACTACATAGATTGAAACGAATGAACATTATTTTCTCACTCTGATAACTGCAGGTTGACCACCGTCTGCTGCACGATAGTGCTTAGTGAAATTAGGGATTTTAAAAATGAAAATTAAAGCCCAGCAAATGACTTTCAGACAAGACATAACAAAATATAAAATTTATTGGCTAACGTTTCGTTGTATTGTTCACAACATCTTCAGAGCAATTAAACTTATTTACAAGCGTGTATTATATATATACAAATAGTTTCAAACGGTTACAGTATTCAAATAAGCGAATAAGAGGAAGGATGAAAAACAACCTGTCATTAAAAGCAATAGTATTAGTAAATTAAAGAAATAATGGTTAGGGACGGACCATTAGAAAAGTGATGGGGAGGGTGGGGAAAAAAACAGAAAAAAAATCCATGCAAACAAAAAAGGTTTGAAAAAAAATACATGCAAACAGACTTGTTTAAAAAAAAAATTACAAACAGAACAACAATAGAACTTTAATTTTAAATGTACATCAGACAAAATTGAACTAAATCTTTGGAATATTTCAGAATATAAATATCAAAATATATAATATATTAATATGCAATTTCTTTCAATATTAACAGTAACTCTTATGTAGTTTTATTATATACTATCAAAATATTTTCTATTGTATTTAATAATTAATTCTCATTCACACTGCCACTGTCCTCAGTGGCGTAACTACTATGGGCTCGGACTGGGAGAATCCGGGGGCCACCAACCCCAATGGGCCCGCAAATGGGGGCCCCAGGCTCAGGCTATAGAGCAAAAACATTGGCCAAGGGCCTCTGATATGTTACAATGGCGTTTTCTGACCATCGGAATTCTGTAAAATCTCTCCCCAAAGTCCGGGAAATGGTATTTCAGAGAATTTAGATTCAAAAATTTTCCGGGTGAGCATGCTCTGGATCCCTAGAAAACTTGTCCATATATGGTGCTTAAAGATATAATTTTGCAGTGTGTATTAAAGGGATATTTTTTGTCAAGAAAACAGTTTCGTTGTATTGGAAAAAAAATTGCATGCGAGAAGACATATTTAAAAAAAACATGCATACACAGCTGACAACCTGGAAAAAAAATGCAAACAAAAAAAATTTACCCCCCCCCCCCCATCACTTTTCTAATGGTCCGTCCCTTAGTAATTAGAGACCTAGCAAAGCATTAGAAAAGGTCAAGAGGAGTTGACCTAATGTTAGCATTTAAAGTGGGATTAAGCTTGGATATGAAAAGGCTTTCGCGAATGAGTAAATCTGCTTCAGAACTAGCAGTGGAAAGGATTTTAAAATCAGAGGGTGAAATTTGATGTTTAGTGGTATGGATATGAGGGAGTATGCCTGACATGGTTGAAACAGAACGTTTCTTTCCAGTCAAAGGTGAAACACCCATGTGTTCAGAGATACGCGTGTGTATGTGTCGGCGAGTTTGACCAACATACAATGTACTACAGCATTGACACTTATACAAATACACCACATGTGATTTCAGTTCACCAGGAATTTTGTCCTTAAATGGAAAGAAATTGGAAAGACGGAAAGAAGGACGAAAGACGACACGTAAAGAAATGTGTGGATAGGCAGAAGAAAGAAATTTCTGAAGTTGTGATCGAATTTGCAAACCATGATGACCAGTGAAAGGAAGACAAAAATATATAACCTTTTTCGAGCAAGTATGAACTTTATCACGAGAATTATACATTTTATCAAGAAATGATTTGATACAACTATCCACAAGTGTTGCAGGATAACCATTAAGAGTGAAGGTTTTCTTGAATTTTTCCATTTCCGAATGGAAAAATACATAAGAAGAGCAAATGTTGAAATAACGAGAGATAAGTGAGAAAAGTAAACCTTTTTTGTACAGCATTGGAATAAAACTGTCAAAATTGGTAAACAATCCCGTGGAAGTAGATTTATGATGAACCGTGGTAGCGAAAGAACCGTTAGAACGAATGACTTTGACGTCTAGAAAAGGAAGGCACGAATTACTTTCAAGCTCATGAGTAAATTGAATGTTGGGGTGTTTCGAGTTGAGATAGGAAAGGAAAGGAGTAACATGGTCGCGTGATTTGAAAATAAGAAAACAATCATCAACATACCGACGGTAGAATATAGGCTTAAAAACAGAAGGGCAGTCAGCTAACCAGGATTTTTCATGAAAAGATAGGAATATGTTAGCAAACAATGGGCCTAAGGGTGAACCCATTGCTACACCATCAACCTGCTTGTATAGAACACCGTCAAATAAAAAATAGCAATTTTTCACAGAAAGATTTAAGAGTTCTCTAAATTGATCGCGAGAGATGGCATGATAGTGTGTGGCACTAGCAAAGCATTTATTAATGATTATATCAATAGTTTCATCTAATGGTATGTTAGTAAAGAGAGACTTAACGTCAAAACTGGCCATTATGACATCATTAGTATTAATTTTTAACTCGCGTAATTCCTTAACAAATGTAAAGGTGTCATTAATTGTAAAAGTGTTAGTAGAGAAGGGACGGAGAAGAGAACTCTTAAATCTTTCTAGAGAACTTTCTAGAGAATTTTTTAGAGAACTCTTAAATCTTTCTGTGAAAAATTGCCATTTTTTATTTGACGGTGTTCTATACAAGCAGGTTGATGGTGTAGCAATGGGTTCACCCTTAGGCCCATTGTTTGCTAACATATTCCTATCTTTTCATGAAAAATCCTGGTTAGCTGACTGCCCTTCTGTTTTTAAGCCTATATTCTACCGTCGGTATGTTGATGATTGTTTTCTTATTTTCACATCACGCGACCATGTTACTCCTTTCCTTTCCTATCTCAACTCAAAACACCCCAACATTCAATTTACTCATGAGCTTGAAAGTAATTCGTGCCTTCCTTTTCTAGACGTCAAAGTCATTCGTTCTAACGGTTCTTTCGCTACCACGGTTCATCATAAATCTACTTCCACGGGATTGTTTACCAATTTTGACAGTTTTATTCCAATGCTGTACAAAAAAGGTTTACTTTTCTCACTTATCTCTCGTTATTTCAACATTTGCTCTTCTTATGTATTTTTCCATTCGGAAATGGAAAAATTCAAGAAAACCTTCACTCTTAATGGTTATCCTGCAACACTTGTGGATAGTTGTATCAAATCATTTCTTGATAAAATGTATAATTCTCGTGATAAAGTTCATACTTGCTCGAAAAAGGTTATATATTTTTGTCTTCCTTTCACTGGTCATCATGGTTTGCAAATTCGATCACAACTTCAGAAATTTCTTTCTTCTGCCTATCCACACATTTCTTTACGCGTCGTCTTTCGTCCTTCTTTCCGTCTTTCCAATTTCTTTCCATTTAAGGACAAAATTCCCGGTGAACTGAGATCACATGTGGTGTATTTGTATAAGTGTCAATGCTGTAGTGCATTGTATGTTGGTCAAACTCGCCGACACATACACACGCGTATCTCTGAACACATGGGTGTTTCACCTTTGACTGGAAAGAAACGTTCTGTTTCAACCATGTCAGGCATACTCGCTCATATCCATACCACTAAACATCAAATTTCACCCTCTGATTTTAAAATCCTTTCCACTGCTAGTTCTGAAGCAGATTTACTCATTCGCGAAAGCCTTTTCATATCCAAGCTTAATCCCACTTTAAATGCTAACATTAGGTCAACTCCTCTTGACCTTTTCTAATGCTTTGCTAGGTCTCTAATTACTAACCATTATTTCTTTAATTTACTAATACTATTGCTTTTAATGACAGGTTGTTTTTCATCTTTCCTCTTATTCGCTTATTTGAATACTGTAACCGTTTGAAACTATTTGTATATATATAATACACGCTTGTAAATAAGTTTAATTGCTCTGAAGATGTTGTGAACAATACAACGAAACGTTAGCCAATAAATTTTATATTTTGTTATGTCTTGTCTGAAAGTCATTTGCTGGGCTTTAATTTTCATTTTTAAATTACGCTTTTCACCCGGTGTATCAATCGCTACTGTTTTAAAATTAAGGAGTGTTCATTATTTATACTCGGGGTTGGTACCGAAGAGAAACCAATCGAAAAGAGAAAAAACAACCACCCACCCTTTCGATCAACCATTTTTCTCCCTACCCAACTATTGCATGACTTGGATTTTTATTTTACCCAACCCAATTTCAAAATTATACAAGTATTTTACATATATACATATATATATTATTATACAAGCTAGGCCACTATAGTATAAACAGTACTGTGCATATTTGAATGTCAAATATAATCATTAACTGAATGTCAAATATAATCATTTGTACCTTCACAAGTTCATATTATGTTCACACGCCTACAAGTTCCTGCAGTCCTACCATATCTCGTTGTTGTAATCAGAGGGGATGGGGAGTTGGAGTTTAGTTTTCTTTGTGGGGAATGAATGGATATTTCCTGGAATGACCCATTTTGTTAAATAAAGGATTTTCATATTTTGTTCAATTGAAGGTTTGTATTGAAAATAATTTACCCAACCATAGGCTTTGTTCAAAAAATATTTACCCAACCCATTTCTCTTCGGTATCAACCCCGGGTATAATTAATGAACACTCCCTTATGGGTGAAGCACACTTATACAGGCAGCGCAATTGAATAATTTTATCTTTACTTTTTCTCAGGGATTTGGGGCTGGCAACTTCAAAAGTCTTTTTGAGGCAATTGAGAAGGAACAGGGTGACCGCGGGAACTTATAACGAGGTGATAGCCAGGGCAGAACGAAAATAAGTTAAAATATTTATCTAGCGAAACTGCCGGAATTTTAATATACCATTAAAAGGTCACGTATTATTTAAGCTTTGGAGATGATAGTATGCTTGGTAGGTTAAGAAATTAACTTTAAAATTATGCGCGAATTAAATCGAAACCTTGACATTCCCCCGGGGCATACTTGGGGAATTTGCTTGTTTACTATTTTAAGCAGGCGGGAATTTGACCTTTTTTTCTAGTGGAAGGTGGGGAATTTGTTAAGGGGGTCTGGAATTTGAATTTTTCTGTTATAACATGTGTGCCTACGAGGCTGCACGTGTATTTAACTTTGTCCTTGGTTGGCTACAAGAAAATGGCTTTGAACGATTGAAGAGAGTTTTTGAAGGAAAGAAAAGCTTTGTAATTCCAAAATTCCGAAATGCTGTAGCTTCCAATTCGTACATGGGGTGGGGTATTTGAACTCCAATTTCTCCCAATACGTGGTGTATTTGAACGGGAATTACAAATATATGTAGGGAATTTGACCTAACCAAAACGTCAAAAGCCAAATTCCGGGGGGGATGTCAAGGTTTCGATTTGATTCGCGCATTAATGGGATCATTTGAAATATTAATAAAATAAAATTTATGTCCAATATAAGCAATACTTTTGAGTTGGTTCGCTTGCAAACTATATTAAGCACGAAGTAACATTGTAAGCCCCGTACAAACGGACAATTTTTCCTTGACAAATTTTATTGCCTCGTGTGTATTGGGAACAATTGACAATTTCTCCTTCACTCCTTGTGAAGGGACCTTGTTCCAAAATCCAAAGCTATTCATGCCAGCTTCTGGGCAAGGAAAATTTGTTCATGTGTACCGCGGGTCGTCACGGGAAACGTCTTAAATTTCTATACGTAATGTCTCGTTACGTGCTTGCCGGTGTCCCAGGAAATTCCCCCCCCCCAAACTTTGGCCCCCCCGGGCCAATTTTCCTAGGGAATTTCCCCCCCCCCCCTTCGGAAATTTGGCCCCCTCGAAAACATAGTTTACTTTATTGCTATATAAGCTCGGAAATCGTGAAGCTTCTTCTAAAACCAAGATCCTAAAAGTGTTTGTCAGTATTTATAGTTAGTTTGCATAATTTATTTGTGTCGAAATTCTTCATTGCGGCCAAGAGCTAAAAGTTTGAAGGAAAGCGTAATAATAATAATGTGTTAGTGCAGTAATGCCAGACACATCACGTATCTGTTGAGGACAACGTTAATGCATAATGCCTTAGCTTTAAGCTAAGGACACGAAACAATTTTTAGAGATAGGAATTTCTAAGATATTACAAGACTCAGTTATTTAGATCTATAAAATTCAGTCACATAGTATAAAACTAGTCAGAATAACAACCGCACTGAAACGATGACATCATGCGTTGGCGAATATGTTAATATGCACGCGTTTAATAAATAACAGGGAGTAATTTGCATTAGGGTAAAAGTAGACTTTTAAGTGGAAACGTTTGTTTGACAAACAAAATCAAATGAGTGGTTATTTCGTAAAAAAACCTTTTCCTATGCAATTTATTTACATATACACAGTATATATAATCGCTCATGATCATATGGTTTGGATGCATTACAGAAGCATTCCGTAAAAACGGAAGTAGACTGTATGCTTGATGGCTCACAAAAACATTCCGCACACAGAAAAGCACAAAGGTTTGAATATCTAACAAAATATTCCGCAAACACAAAAGCACAAAGGTTTGGATGACTCACAAAAACATTCCGCAAACACGCAAAAAAACAAAGGTTACATCCAGCTACATAAAACCCGTCAGTGTTGTAAGCAATTCTCTGGACCTAATTCTCGTCAGTATTGGAATTCAGTGCAGAATTTTGTTTTGACACAAAAAAAATTACGCAAAGTAACTATAAATGCGGAGAAAAATTTATAGAAATTTGGTTTTAGTAGAAGCTTCACGATTTCCGAGCTAAAAGATAAAGTAAACTATAATTTTTTAGAGGGGGCCAAATTTCCGAAGAGGGGGCCATATTTCCTAGGAAATATGGCTTTCCTAGGAAATTTGGCCCGTGGGAATTTTCGGGGGGGGGGCCAAATTTCCTGTGACACCGGTAACATACCGCGCGATACACAGATACCGCGATATAACGAGATATCCGCATCAATGCTAGCCTGAGCGTACGGAATTACGCTTGTAACACAGTCTCTAGCCTGCGTAGCAGTCGCTTTATTTTTTAAATTTTATTTGAGGATATTTAGTATTTGAGGATATTTTAATGCGAAAAAAAGAGCGGAGAAAAACCCTTCGCCGTTTTTTTTCTGCTTTTTTTCGCATTCATTTCTTAAAATATCCTCAAATAAAATTTAAAAAATAAAGCGACTGCTACGCAGGCTACACAGTCTCCGACTCTGTGCTTAGGCTTGCCACACACCTATTGAGAGGATTCCCTGCTCCTTTTAAAGGTCGATAGAGGTCACGCGTCACAATCCCGCGTATTGAATTTCTTTCGCATTCTTGATGAAAATCTGCGCTACTTGAAATTGCTTAAAATTTCTAAGAGCCTTAGGACGAGAAGTCGTACTCAAGAAAATCATTTGCGCTCAGTTGGGTTAAAGACATAAGAATTGTATATTCGCAGGTTAGTTCGTAGTGTAACATATTTAACTAGATGATATACGATTTAAATTTCTCATTTGTGTCTCATGAAGGCGTGTGCAAACTAGATTATCTTTCAAGATAGAACAGCAAGGAATACGAGTTAGTTTATGCAAAAATAAGTGCGGGCGTTGTATTTAGTTTTTCTCTTGTGTAAATTTGTGTGAAAAGCCTAAAATCGCAACAGTTTTTGTCATTTTCTGAGGAAATGAAACTTCATACTTTAGCTGTAATCACGCGCAAAATGTGATGATTATTCTCAAGTCCTCTTGGCATGTCCGAACCTGACGTCAACTTGCTCAAGGTTAATTGAATCGTTTTTTACAGCGCTAACTGTGCGCTTTTCCAAAGTGGTAATGCGCAAAACGGGTTAGACTGTCTTAGAAGAATTTCAAGTTTGTTGTGATTGCGATATTACTTTGAATGCGTATTATTAAGAAAGACGGAAACAATACCTTGGGGGGTTTAAAATGTGCACGTCAAGGTCACAATAACACACCACTTGGTGAAAATATCGTTTTCAAGTGCTGCGCGTTTTTTGCGGATCATTTTTTTATGTTCTGGAAAACAGAAAGGCTTTCATAATTTATTGAAAACGTGTTCATTGTTTTATATATCTGTTTTTAAAACAGGAGTTTTATATAGTAGTTTAAGACTTGCAATAAGGCTGATGTGTTCCAGTATAAATCCAGTTTCGATACATCACTACAATCAGTAAAGACTGATTTACATACAGCGCACAAAAGACAGGATAATTTCACATTGTTGAGAATGTCTTGCTTATAACAGCCACGAGCAAATGGGAAACTTAATAAAAATCTGCTGATGGGATAGGGATACAACTACCTGAAAAATACAAGGAGAACTTCGACGTTTCAAAATTCAAAGGCCTTCCGTGGGGAGTAATTATTAGAGAGTTTGGCAACCTAGAACGGCAACGGGGAAAATATAATTGCTTATATTGTTGTATTTGAGCCAAAGTATACGTCACTACACTTAATTTGCCTCTTTAATAAGTATTCCTGTTTCTTTCAAACAGCCCTTAATAAGTAAAAATAGTCAGCGAATTCAAATAAAACACCTCAAATAACATCGAACGAATTAACTGTTGCCGTAGTCGTGCACCGTGAAAATGATGCAAATCACGTACTAGTTTCAACAACTACGGCATTGCACAACGCTTAAGACCATGTAATTTACATTCGCCTTTGTCTTTGAGGATTAATGCTATTGTTGATGACCATATTGCCGTTGCCCTTGTATTTGCCAAACTCTCTAATTAAGGCCGACGAGGGCCTCGAAACGTCGAAGTTCTGGGTTATTTTCACTGCCTACACCGACATAGGCTGTTCAAGAAACTTATTAAAGGTTATTTCCAAGGGTAATCTAGAGTCTATTACTACGTAGGCCAAGGGTAATTCCTCTTTGACATTTCGGCATGTTGATGACAGAAGGTTTTGGCAGTGAAAACAGAAGCTCCAACCTTGAACTTCTATAGTTGGAAATTGTTGCCCTGACAATGTTGCAACTGCATGTTTCACTTTGGCCATTAGGATTGGATTCACATGATTGACGAGTTCATGACGCGATATTGATCAGGAGAAAGGTTGATACTGTAATGTCGCGCACAGCACGACTGCAGAGTCACCTGGGGGAAATCAAAATATAGTGCGGCGTAAATGCGTAATGTTCCAATTATTAATACAGGGAGTGTCCCTATATGTCGTGTGTCGTGTGTCGTGGGTTAAAAGTCGTGTGTCGTGGGTAAAGTCGTGGGTAAAGTCGTGGGTCATAAAATGTGCTAAAAACGCATTTTTTCACGAAGATATTATTTTTATTTTTAATATTTTTTTCGTACTTCATCTCTCCAGTAATAAAATAATTTCTTAAAAATCTCCAGCAATAAAATAATTTCTTATCTTGCTGTTATCTATAGTATAACCTGCTATAACAAGTAAATGTTTGATTATGTTTCCGTTTCGTATAGTCTGATAAGCCTATAGAGTATAAATGTATTGTTTGATGTATAAATGTATTGTTTAAGTTATAGGATATAGGTTTATTAGCTTTGGAAGTGTTATAGTCCCTATCAATTCATGAACGTCGCGAATAATTATGTCGATTCATGCCGATATGCAGTAGCGTAGCCAGCCCGACGATTTAGTCCCGCTATGCAAATATTTTCGTGTTCATTGACTGTAAAAACAATCCATTTCTAAAGAAATGAATAATGATAATAATTTCGAATTTGCATAGCGGGACTAAATTGTCGGGCTGGCTACGCCACTGCCGATATGTCTGATACAAACATATGAGGCTATACTGAATTTTACGCTGCAGTGTCTAGTATAATTAGTGGCCAACGCTCGAGCCTCAAATTTTGCTATTTTATCTCCTAGACCTAGTATATGTTCGTGGCCCTTAAATTAAAGGTATAGACCGAAACATTTCATGTGTATGTGGCGTTCGGAAATATTCCATAAATTGCTACGATTTGGGATTTCCCGATTGAAACCCGAAATGATTTGTCGGCGATGTCGGGCTAATTGCCAACCGAGCGCGCTAGCCGCTGTTATTTTGACAGAATATGATGATACCTTTACACTTTTCAGCCGTAATTTTCAGCGCGCACTGTAATCATATACATATCGTTTAATTTAGCTTCAAAAACATGTTATTCGTGTTCGTTCCCGCGGACCGCAATGGTGTCATAGTCAGTTGCCAAAGGCAGAGCACATGCAAAGCCGCCTTGGTATAAATCATGTATGTAACGGGAAATCTTGCTTATTTCAGTCGAATAAAGTCAACCTTTTTTTTTTTGATAATGTACGCAACATGCTGCGCATTTTACATTTAACAAAACAAGTTTTTGAAGCTAAATTAAACAGGGGCGGATCTAGGGGTCGTCAAGTCAGTCGCGCGACTGAAGTAAAAATTGCCTACTTAATTAAAAAAAATCGACTCCAGCTATCTATAGCGGCCAGTAGATCGAGTTATTAAAATTTTGAATCGTAGTCCAGTTATACGTTTCATGCTGCGGCAGAGCTTCGGCAAAGTAATGTTAGTCAGTCACGAACAGCGGTCTTACGCATGAATGTTGACGGATTCGGGGGTTGAATCCGGCTATCTCATTGGCTGACGCGTTCATTTCCATGGTTACAGCCATTTGCGACGAATCTGTGGGGAGGCCTGACGGATTTGCAGATTCAGGGGCTCTGTATGAGTCTTCTGATTGAACCATTTAAAAATATTCTGCGCTGTCATTGGCTTATATTTTCGACGGATTCGCAGCGTGGGGTATTCGTCAACGCGGCATTTGGTGTTTTATACCTCCTGAATGTTTACTATTTCGAACGTCTGGCATGTGAGGAATTTTACTATTATATTTTTACGAGCGATCTCTGCCAGCGATATCTGGAAACAATTTCGACAATATTCAGTTTGCGATTGCGGCAAACGATTTAGAATCTCTACAACGTTTGTATACCGAGCTTGAGAAAAATATCGATGCTTCACGGACAAATTCTGTTGACGAGCTACTGAACGGCAAAGTGAGCGCCATCAACAACACAAGCAGAAGCCTCGCTAGAAATTTTGGCGCAGAGAGCTACATTCCGAAGTATGTTCGAGATAAGAAAGACAAAGCTTGCACTGCAATAAGCTAGAGAAATTTATGGTTTTATAATGATGTATCTTTAGTAAATATTAATTAAACCGAAGAACCAAAGCCGTCGGTGTTGTTAATGATTGTTTGACATATGATATTTTAATATTCGCTATGCTGTATTAGCATAATTCTCGCGTCAAGAAGCTAAAATATGTTTTATTCAATGTCCACATTGTAAGCATTTGTTGATTCTCGTGTTTATAGTGAAGTTTTATTTAAGATTTATATATATTTATGCATCGATCACACAACATGTCGGCCTTATAGAATACTGTTTGTCCATAGCCTATCGACACGGCTTGTTAGACCGCATTGGTCTGGTGTAACATGATGATGTGAAATATTTAATAAGCTAGCTTGAAAAGCTCATTGACTGGTAGCCATTCTCATGTAACTAGTTTATTAATATTTGACATAACATCTTTATATCTTGTTAATGTAATAGTGTTTGACTTAGTTAATGAATATCTGGTTGTTTTTTTTAGCTGAGGCTACTAGCAATTATTTGTATAGTTCTGCGTTTTTGGTAACAGAACAGTATATTTCCTTAATTTAATGCATTTGCTGCCATATGATTTTACAAGTTTTACAATGATACACTTATAGGTATATAGTATCAATATGACGACGATTGATTAATCCACAGGCAAACATGTTATTAAATTGCTGCTGAGTTTTAATGTACTATATCATAGTAATATATCCATAAAATTTTGTATCGGAATAGGATCAATATATCTTTGTGCATTTGTAGTTTTTCTTACAATGTTTTTCTTATCAATTTAAATTTAATCTAAATACGTTTTTCACGCCCAGTCGAGACTACGCCCAGCGCTGACGACGCCCCGCGCTGACAACGCCCCGTCCGCCAAAAATTTTTGACTGAGGTACGAAAAATCCTAGATCCGCCCCTGAAATTAAACGATATGAATAATTCATCAATATGTGATTACAATCCGCGCATTTGTATTACGGCTGAAAAGTGTAGAGGTATCATATTCTGTCAAAATAACAGCGGCTCTGAGCGCGCTCGGTTGGCAAATAGCCCGACATCGCACAAATTTCGGGTTTCAATCGGGAAATCCCAAATCGTAGCAATTTATGGAATATTTCCGAACGCCACATACTCTTACTCTTTCAATTTATGGAATATTTCCGAACGCCACATATCCTAAGAACAGCATTCAAACATGAAATTGTTTGTCTATACTTTTAAGGGCCACGAACATATACTAGTTCTAGGAGATAAAATAGCAAAATTTGAGGCTCGAGCGTTGGCCACTTATACAGCGTAGAATTTATAGCTCAATATGTTTGCATCAGACAGTATGCAATCGACGTAGTTATTCGCGACGTTCATGATAGGGACTACTGAACACTTCCAAAGCTAATAAACCTATATCTTAATATCCTATAACTTAGGACATTTTATCATCAAACAATACATTTATAGACTTATTAGACTATACAAAATGGAAACGTTTACTTGTTATACTATAGATAACAGCAAGATAAGAAATTATTTTATTACTGGAGATTTGTTGCGTTAAATTTTCCTGTATTTATCTAGCGCATAAAAGGAAAAAGTACGAAAAAATATTAAAATTAAAAATATGAAAAAATGCGTTTTTAGCACATTTTATGACCCACGACTTTACCCACGACTTTACCCACGACTTTACCCACGACTTTACCCACGACTTTACCCACGACACACGACTTTTAACCCACGACACACGACACACGACATATAGGGACACTCAATTTGTGCAGTTCGCCGGATGCAATTATGTCTAATCCCAATAAAATTAATAGGCAAAGCTGTCATCAATCTGGTTCTGTTCGCAGTGGGTATATGAAAATTAGCATGTGGCGTTTAGTTCAATATTTAGAAATAAGTTACTAGTCTTGTGAAATCCCGTGAAATGCAATACAATTGCTTACATTTGCTTACAGAAGCCTGTACACGTGAGGGTATTCAGCTATATCCCATATATGTTTTATTTGGTTAGATTCTAAATGAAAATAGCCATGACATGCTGAGTTGCAACTCGCGCAGAAAGGCTTAATGAGTTATGAATATCTGCATATGTACCAATGCCATGCATAGAACTCGTACGTGGCATACCGGAATGTGTTTTCATTATAAAAATTTAGGTTCAACTGATTAAGCAAAGATGACTACATCTTCTTAACCTGTCAGCAACGATGATTGCATCTTTCTGAACACAAGAGTTTCCGCTAAATTGGTCTTTATAATATAAACACAAATTTGCGCTAGCTTTGGCGTTTGCATACTGCTTTTAAAACAAAAAGATTTCGTGTACTGCATGTTTGCGGTCTCTTGATTTAGCTATACATTCTATTTGGCTGTCCAGTTCTAGTCAGTAAATTCGCGCAGAAATAAGACTTGTCGAATTATAACTATGATAATACAGGATATAATAGCTACCGTATGTATAGCTGCAACCGCAATTTCATATAGCCTACATGCAACATTTGATTCATGCATAATATATATAGGATGAGTTATTATATTATAAAGAATTAGGTTCAACTGATTAAGCAAAGATGACTACATCTTCTTAACCTGTCAGCAAAAGATGACTGCATCTTTCTGAACACAAGAGTTTCCACTAAATTGGTCTTTATAATATAAACACAAATTTGCGCTAGCTTTCATTGATGTTTGCAAACTGATTTTAAAACAAAAAGACTTCGTGTACTGTTTGCGTTCTCTTGATATAGCTATACATTCTATTTGGCTGCATGGCCAGTTCTAGTCAGTGCAATTCGCGCAGAAATAAGGCTTGTTGGATTATAACTATGATAATACAGACCTAAAAATATATAGCTACCGTATGTAGCTGCAACTGCAATATCATATACACTGATTCATGCATAATAGGATGTGTTATTATATTATAAAAATTTAGGTTCAACTGATTAAGCAAAGATGACTACATCTTCTTAACCTGTCAGCAAAAGATGACTGCATCTTTCTGAACACAAGAGTTTCCGCTAAATTGGTCTTTATAATATAAACACAAATTTGCGCTAGCTTTGGCGTTTGCAAACTGATTTTAAAACAAAAAGATTTCATGTACTCTTTGCGGTCTCTTGATATCTATATAGCTACATGTATACATTCTATTTGGCTGGCCAGTTCTAGTCAGTAAATTCGCGCAGAAATAAGACTTGTTGAATTATAACTATAATATACAGGATATAATAGCTACCGTATGTATAGCTGCAACCGCAATTTCATATAGCCTACATGCAACATTTGATTCATGCATAATATATATAGGATGTGTTATTATCATTATAAAGAATTAGGTTCAACTGATTAAGCAAAGATGACTACATCTTCTTAACCTGTCAGCAAAAGATGACTGCATCTTTCTGATCACAAGAGTCTCCGCTAAATTGGTCTTTATAATATAAACACAAATTTGCGCTAGCTTTGGCGTTTGCAAACTGATTTTTAAACAAAAAGATTTCATGTACTCTTTGCGGTCTCTTGATATAGCTACATGTATACATTCTATTTGGCTGGCCAGTTCTAGTCAGTAAATTCGCGCAGAAATAAGACTTGTTGAATTATAACTATGATATACTGCAGGATATAATAGCTACCGTATGTATAGCTGCAACCGCAATTTCATATAGCCTACATGCAACATTTGATTCATGCATAATATAGGATGTGTTATTATATTATAAAGAATTAGGTTCAACTGATTAAGCAAAGATGACCACATCTTCTTAACCTGTCAGCAAAAGATGACTGCATCTTTCTGAACACAAGAGTCTCCGCTAAATTGGTCTTTATAATATAAACACAAATTTGCGCTAGCTTTGGCGTTCATTTGCAAACTGATTTTAAAACAAAAAGATTTCGTGTACTGCATGTTTGCGGTCTCTTGATTTAGCTATACATTCTATTTGGCTGGCCAGTTCTAGTCAGTAAATTCGCGCAGAAATAAGACTTGTTGAATTATAACTATGATTATACAGGATATAATAGCCACCGTATGTATAGCTGCAACCGCAATTTCATATAGCCTACATGCAATGATTCATGCATAATAGGATGTGTTATTATATTATAAAGAATTAGGTTCAACTGATTAAGCAAAGATGACTACATCTTCTTAACTTGTCAGCAAAAGATGACTGCATCTTTCTGAACACAAGAGTCTCCGCTAAATTGGTCTTTATAATATAAACACAAATTTGCGCTAGCTTTGGCGTTTGCAAACTGATTTTAAAACAAAAAGATTTCGTGTACTGTTTGCGGTCTCCTGATATACATGTAGCTATACATTCTACTCATTTGGCTGCATGGCCAGTTCTAGTCAGTGCAATTCGCGCAGAAATAAGGCTTGTTGAATTATAACTATGATAATACAGACCTAAAAATATATAGCTACCGTATGTAACTGCAACCGCAATATCATATACAATGATTCATGCATAATAGGATGTGTTATTATATTATAAAAATTTAGGTTCAACTGATTAAGCAAAGATGACTGCATCTTCTTAACCTGTCAGCAAAAGATGATTGCATCTTTCTGAACACGAGAGTCTCCGCTAAATTGGTCTTTATAATATAAACACAAATTTGCGCTAGCTTTAGCGTTTGCATGCACAGTGATTTAAAAACAAAAATATTTCGTGTACTGTTTGCGATCTGTTGATTACATTCTATTTCACTGTTTGGCTGGCCAGTTCTAGTCAGTAAATTCGCGCAGAAATAAGGTTTGTTTAATTATAACTATGATAATACAGACCTGCTGTATAAAGCGCTGTATACGTAACCCCAATATCATATACAATGGTTCATGCATAAAATACGATGTGACTTCATTATAAAAATTTAGGACAACAGCAGCCGACTTTGCTCTGATAGGACTGATTCGAATGCCTTACTTGCCCCAAGCGTCGAGAACATAACTCTGTCGTGCCAGTGATAACATCTTTAGTCACCCCGGCAAAGAAACGGCGATGCGATACTTGGCGACCATCGTCGTCTCGCAAGTTTTCAAGTTTGACCCGTTTAATTTCTGATGGAAAACACTTGAATGTTTTACTAACAAGCAACTTATTGTATCAATTTGTATGTATACCAATTTTTCTTATCATCTACGTTGTGCGCAAACACTCGCTTGAACGTCGTCGATGCGCCTCGAATGCTGTCTTGGCGTGTATTATATTCGAATTTGGCGCGCGATTTTTGTTTTTATATGACGACCACAATTTGCAATGTGTAATATGAAGTCGAGATATTAAATTAACTAATTCAGTACTAGTTAATATTAAATGAAGTTTGGTTTCAAAGATACTATTACAAATAAGTAGGAAGGTTGGATAATTAATATATGTCATCAGTTCATCAACTTTGACACAAAACTATGGTTACCAACACCAGAAACGCTAATCCTTTCACACATCGTGCGGATTCTCATGGTACTGAAGCACAACCCAGAATTCCACGAAGGACATAAGATGGGAATGTTCTCTCGACCACTAGCTTCAGCTTGGATAGGCGTGCGTCGAGCAAACGGGGGGCAGACGACGGAGGAAGTGGGCGTAGCAACGGTAACAGTCCGAGACTGGGGCGACGCGATGTGGAAATTGAACAACGCCGTGTTTAACGCCGACCAGTCGTGCAGGTTGCGAGCAGCAGGATTACGGCCGAAAGCGTGATCATGATTGCGTCACCCGAGTCCAGGAAACATCAGAGCCGTGCGCATGATCAGCAACCGTAACGAAGAAGGTCAGCAATACGATGCGGATGGTAGGTTGTCAGCACCAACTTACACACGGTGAACGCTTCGATCCAGAAAGTAATAGAGATGGTCCCTTTCCGTTTCCTTGCCGTCCAATGACGAGAAAGCAGGAGTATTATTATCGCTGGGGTCACTCACTAAACTGTCGAGGTCCATAAACTGAGCTGAAACGATAAGGGAAACTACGTTCAACGACACAGGAAGGAGCGCAGGCTCGTTCCCAGGCTTGCCCGATTTTAGGGACCGCCTGCCATGCAGGCAAGATTCAATGGGACCGAAACGCCGGGATTAGAATTCCGAAGCTGAAGTTGCGAAATCCAAGATGGCGGATCTCGTGTTTGCCTATGTGATCGAGCAAAACCTTCATACTTGGGTTGACACCAACGGGAAAAACAGGATCCCTGGCAGGAACAGTCGATGGAAAGGCGAAGCTTTGTTGTGGGAAGTAAACGAATCGGCCGTATCGCACAACAATCCATATTTGACGGGCTTGCTAATATTGCCGAACCAGGTGTGGACGAAGGCAACATCGCAGCAGTTGACGCCACGGTTGAAGACGACATCTGTATCACAGGAGGCTCTGACCCTGAGGTAACGGTAGGAGGTAAAACTCATAGCTAAAGTTGCGTGTTAAAAATGTAGAGAACCGAGCTCGCAAAACGTTGAAAGCAACTGAAAGGCTGGCTTCTAGTTCACTAGCTATTAAATACGCTGGGTTACCGGAGATCTGCCCCAGACAAATCGCCGACACAACAATCGATCAACGGAGCGAATCAGCCCATACTGTTAACTTGCCTTTATGTTATAAAACCCATTAAACAGGGGGCTTGAGTGTGCATCAAATTTGGAAAAGGTCATTAAACGTATTGCCTTTTTTTGCAATATTTGCAGTGGCTTAAGCGTAGTTGGATAAGTATTACCCCAAGCAAGTACACCATAAATTAGGAAGGGATGTACTAATGCGTAATAGATATTGAGAAGAATACTTTTATTGACATAATATCGAAGTTTAGAGATAGTCCCTATAGTTCGTTTAATCTTTTTTACAATATAGTCAACTTGATTTTTCCAATTTAAATGTGAATCAATAAGGACACCAAGATATTTAATGCAGAAATGTCTTTTTAATTCCTTATCATTAATATTTAGTTTTATATCATTATTTATTTTCTTTTGAGGAGGATGAAATATCACAAAGTTTGATTTATCAACATTTAGAGACAGCTTATTAGCACACAACCAAACATGAATATTATGTAATTTCCTATTTAGATTTGTTTGAAGTTCTACAAGATTCTTATGTTTGTAAAATAAGTTAGAATCATCTGCAAAAAGGTGGAAATCCAAGATTTCCGAGCACCTATTAAAATCATTTATATACATCAGAAATAAAAGAGGACCAAGAACTGACCCCTGAGGAATACCACACGTTACTGTATTATAATCAGATAAAATATTGTCTAAGGAAACGTACTGTTGTCTATTCGTAAGGTACGAAGCAAACCATTCACTTGCAATTCCACGAATTCCAAACTTATCCAATTTTTTAATTAAAATACTATGATCAACTGTATCAAAGGCTTTACTAAAGTCGAGGAATATTCCACAGGAGTAACTTCGCTCCTCTATTGATAACTGTATTTTATCAATGATACTTAAAATTGCATGATTAGTAGAATGATTGGCGCGAAAACCAAATTGTTTTTCATACAGCATATTTCTCTTATCAAGAAAGTCAATTAACCTATTATACATAAGTTTTTCCAGCAATTTATTAAATATAGAAAGAAGTGAGATTGGTCGATAATTGTTTAGACAACTCTGAGATCCACCCTTATGAACTAGAACTATTGTAATGAATTGTTAATAATTGACATTTATGATAGACGGGTGTAAAGTGGGTGGAGTTTTCTATGTAACAAAATGTATTCATATATTTTTCAAGTAAACAAGTTGTGTCCTTCAAACCAGCGCGTATTTGTGATTTAAGAGAGAGATTTATAGACATTACAATCGGCCGACATGGATGTCGGAAAATCAAGAAAAATTTGAGAAGGACACAGACAAGCAACGAGAAAACTAATTCATACAGCAAACGAAGCTATCAACGCGGTGTCTGAGGCGGAAACGCTCAGTCGCGAGGACAAAGTGAAACTACGATTAAACAAGAATCTTTTGACGGAACAAGATAAAAATTTGGAAGAGTTTAATTCTAAAATATTAGCTGGGATAAAGAAAGTCGAAGATATCGAAGACGAAGCGCTCGAGGCCCTCGAATTTAAGCAGGAAATACAGCGTGTTTTAGTACAAATCGAATTGTTGTTAGAAGGCGACAAAATAGCTAGACAGTCTAGACAAGAATCGCAAAATGTAGCATCGCCATCGCTCAGTGAAATTAGTACCAGTATGAAAAAGATGAATTGCAAGCTGCCAAAATTATCTTTACAAACATTCGACGGCGATCCAGCGAATTGGAGTTCGTTTTGGGATACGTTTGAATCGGCGGTTGACAAGAACTCATAGCTCTCAGAAATCGACAAATTTAACTATCTCAAAAGACAACTTAGGGAATACGCTGCAACAACAGTAGCAGGTTTTTCATTGACGGCGGAGAACTACGAGGAAGCGATTAAACTGTTGAAAGAGCGATACGCGAATCCTCAAACTATCATTTCGAGTCATATGGAGAAACTTCTGAAGTTAAATACAGTACACGATGCGAACGATGTATTGAAATTACGGGCGTTATACGATCAGATTGAAACAAACATTCGCAGTTTAAATGTGCTAGGCATAAAACCAGAGCAATTTGGATCACTTTTAGTTCCAGTAATCTTAGCAAAAATACCCAGCGAGCTACAAATCATAATAAGTCGAAAATTTGACAAAAATACTTGGGACTTTAATCTGCTTTTAGAAACATTTAAAGAAAAGTTACAAGCATGAGAACGATGCACGGCAGTTTCACTTAATGCAAGTAGCAGTTTAGCGAATAAAGGTCATAATCGAAGTAACTTTAGCTATATGAAACCAAAGGGTGCATTTTCAGCGTCTAGTCTAATGACCGTGCATAAACAATCAATTCCGTGCGCGTATTGTAGACAGAGCCACGCTCATGCAAATTGTCAAGTTGTCACAGACATTAACGCGCGAAACAAATTCTACAAAATAGTGGCCTATGCTTTAATTGTTTGCGAAAAAACCACATTGTAAGAGAGTGTAAATCCCCGGGACGGTGTAGTAAGTGTCGAGGTAAACACCATACAAGCAGTTGTGAAATCCATAATCGTAATAGTTTTATGATGCAAGAAAACGTAGTACGAGACACAAGAACCCAAAACATGCAACACACACAGTTTCCTGCTACCCCACACCCACAGATTCCTACTACCCCACACCCCCAGATTCCTACTACGCCACACCCACAGATTCCTATAACCCAACGACAACAACAGCAATCCCATCAAGAAATACCTCGAGCGGAAGTTTCTGAAGCCTCAGTGGCTAACCCAACTACGAACTTGTACACAACAGCTAAAACCAGTATATTATTACAAACAGCTCGCGCGATTATATCAAACCCGAATGTTGGAGAACGTTCTAAGAACATTCGCTTAATTTTAGATTTGGGGAGCCAAAAATGCTACATCACGGAGAGCTTGCGTCAAAAGCTTGACCTTACGGCAGTTAATAGGGAAACATTGGTTGTAAAGACGTTCGGTAAAACAACAGAGACGGCGCGGACTTGTGATGTTGTTCAGACAGGTGTGCGAGCTATGAATAGTGATCTTAATCTATATGTCAGTTGTTATGTAGTTCCAGTGAAATGTTCACCCCTTATCTATCAACCAGTCCAGTTTGCCTCAAGTCACTACTCCCATTTAAGAAATCTCTACCTTGCAGATTCAGGAAGCAATGGCCAAGAGCCTTCTGATATTGATATGTTGATAGGAGCAGATTTCTTTTGGCATATTATCTCGGGCAACGTCATACGGGGGGGAGCACGGCCATAGGGCACGGCGATAGGCGATGGAAACGAAGTTAAGATACGTCCTTTCTGGCCCTGTAACAACTCCTCACACAAGCGATGACACTGTCACCAACTTTCTCACCACCCACCTTCTACGAGTTGACACAACCGAGCCTGAGGATTCATTGAATGTGGACTTTCACAGTCAGTTGAAGAAATTCTGGGAATTAGAAGCGATCGGTGTTAACCCTAACAAGAACCCCGTACATGAACAGTTTAAGGAGACAATCGAGTTCAAGGACGGTCGCTATGAAGTATGTTTACCGTGGCGAGAAAGTCATCCCGTCTTACCCGACAATTTTGAATTGAGTGAACGATGCCTTGCATCCCAAGTGAAACGGTTGAGAAAGGACCCCGAGCGACTCCAAGAGTACGACGAGCTAATCAAGAAACAGATCGAGACAGGAATAGTTGAAAAGGTTCCCGAAAGTGCCAGTTGTTGCACGCCTGGAAAGGTACATTACTTGCCCCATCATCCCGTGATTCGCAGAGACAAGCAAACGACCAAGGTCCGTGTAGTGTACAACGCCAGTGCGAAAACCACCAAAACATCTCTAAACTCATGTTTGAATGCGGGACCTTCTCTTTTACCAAAGATAGTCGATGTTTTGATTCGTTTTCGTTTCCACAAGATTGGGTTGATAGCGGATGTAGAAAAAGCGTTCCATCAAATTTCCATATCCACGGAGGACAGAGATGCCTTGCGCTTTCTCTGGATAGATAACATTGCTAGTGAAAATCCTCGAGTATTAACTTATCGATTTGCAAGAGTAGTCTTCGGTGTGACTAGCAGCCCGTTTCTGTTAAATGCCACCATAGCTCATCACATCAATAGTTACGTGAATGATCCTGACTTCATCACCGCCTTCCTGTCTTCCTTGTACGTGGACGATTTTAGTGGTGGAACCGGTACAATACCGACAGCGTACGAGTTATATCTGAAGAGTCGAGAGCGCATGTCAGAAGGGGGATTTAGTCTCCGGAAGTGGGCAACCAACAATCCAACTTTGCGAGAGGAGATCGCAAGCCACGAGGTCGATAACTCTGTAACTGAGAGAACGTCCGAGAAGCCAATCGCTGAAGACGGCCAAACTTATGCCGCATCATCATTGGGTACGAATGTAACGGACAGTTGTGAAAATATTCGTAAGGTGATTGGATTACAATGGAACACGACGGAGGATAAGCTCGTATTTGACATGAAGAATTATTCGGACTTGTTCGTGTCAAACACCCCTATTACGAAACGCAAGGTTCTTAGTGTGATTTCGAAGGTTTATGATTCCATTGGACTAATAGCCCCAGTGACGATCACTATGAAAGTGTTATTCCAACAGTTGTGTAAAGACGGCGTGGATTGGGATCAAACAATATCTGAAGAACTGTACTCAAAGGTAAAGGAATTGAAAGACGACTTAGAAGAATGTAAAACAATCCAGGCGGCACGTTGCTATGTCGAAGATATTGCTGATGAAATCAAGTCAGTTGAATTACTTGGATTTGCGGACGCGACCATTGTAGCATATGCAGCCGTAGTATACATCCGAGTTTTAACTGCGACAGGGAATCGAGTACAGTTAGTTGCTTGTAAGACACGCGTAGCTCCACTCGTAAAGAAATGCATTCCTCGTCTGGAGATACTGTCAGAAACTATTTTAGCAAGATTAATTAATTATCTCTATCCGCGAAGCACTCAGACCGATTGCCAAGATTAGCGGAACCTATTGTTGGTTAGATTCCCTAACGGCGATCTACTGGTTAAGAGGAGAAGGTAGAGAATGGAAGCCCTTTGTGCAAAATCGGGTCATTGAAATTCGAGGACTAATTCCTTCAGAATTTTGGTTTCATTGTTCTTCCGAACAAAACATTGCAGACATAGCATCAAGAGGAACTATGGCAACCAATCTTTTAAAGAATGACGAGTGGTGGAATGGTCCAGACTGGGTAAGGAACTACAACCCGAGACAGGCAGAATTGAGTAAACCCAGAAACGAAGTTCTACTAGAAGCAAAGGCATCCAAGATTCGTGAAGTACAAAGTACACGCGTTCACGTGAGTGCGATAGACGAAGCGGTTGGGAACATTTCTAAAGTCATTACATGCGAAGATTATAGTAGTGTCAGTCGGCTGTATTCCGTCACAGCCTATGTTCTAAGATTTATTGAGAATCTAAAACGAAAACGACAAGGAACGTCATTAGTTAAGGAGTGTTTAACGGCCGAAGAATTAGGACGGGCCGAATATTACTGGTTGTTATTCATACAGAGAGACGTACGTTCAGACAACAACTATGTCGAGAAGAAGAATCGTTTGGGACTGTTCGACGACACTAAAGGAATCATTCGTTGCAAGGGACGACTAGCTAACGCAGAAATATCATACGAAGAGAAATACCCTGCAATCATTCCAAGAAAGCATCACTTTACAACAATAACCATACGAGATTGTCACAGCCGGGTCGGACACAACGGAGTGCGTGAAACCTTAGCCGAATTCCGTTACGTTTTTGGATCGAAAGGGGGCGACAGGTAGTTCGAAATGAGATAGATAGATAGATAGATTGTTTGTTTAATAAGATTAACACATAGCAGCCAAGAGGCTGAATTGCGTGCTAAATTTTACAAGAGAAATGATTAAATTAGTTATTCTATATTTACAGAAGTTTAAAATTACATTACAATTTATAATTCTATATTACAGAAGTTTAAAGTTACATTACAAATTAGCTATGAAACTAGTAAATTTCTAAAAAAATGTTAGCCAGTCTAAAACTGAATATCAGAATCGATTGTCAGTTAATATTATTTATATGCCTTGCAGATGAAGGGAAAAAACTGTTTCTAAATCTGTTCGTTTTGGTCTGAGGAACAACAAAAGACCTTGAGTGTCTAAGGTCGTAATTTGGAAAGTATCTAGATGGTACATGATTATGCATATTAGCTACTGGTGTTGTGGTGATTTCATTAAACAGTTTCTCGCATGCATCCACACGCCTGTCACTTCATGGTTTGATGCCCGATTTTTGTAAACAATCCGCATAACCTGTCAGTGGATAGATGATTGATAAAACACGCTTTTGAACCCGTTCCAGGGCATTAGATAAGTAGGAAGGAAGGGCGAAGTGGAAAACTTGACAGCTGAATTCCATGACTGGTCTGACGCAGGTAGTGTAAAAATTTATTATGTCAGCTTCAGGTACATGAGCACGTTTCAACTGAATAATAAAATAAATCCGTTTGTTCGCCTTCTTAACTATGTTAGTTATGTGTTGGTTCCATTTTAGATCTTTAGAAATTGTCAAACCTAGGATTCTTGCGTGGTTCACTGTCTCGATTTGGCCTGAGATGATCTTAAGGCGCGGAAATTCTTTCTCAGGTTTTGTAAAACTGATAACAAGTTCCTTGCACTTGGAGGCATTTAATTGCATCTTGTTTTCTACAGACCAATTTTGAACACAATCGACTGTATCTTGAATTTTACTGGGTGTGTTGATGTAAATGATTTCAGATACGGTAGCATCATCGATGTATTTCCATCGCTCATGATGTGGGGGGCGTAGGTCATTTATCATTAGGATGAATAACCAAGGTCCCAATTTGGTTCCTTGGGGGACACCGGAAGGAATGTCAATCCATTCAGACATACAGTCTCTTGCAAGTTTCACCCGTTGTTGCCTGTTCATCAGAAAGTCAATTACCCACCGCTTAATGAAATTTGGCATTGGCAATTGGATGATTTTCGTGGCTAAGATCTTATGATCAATCAAGTCGAAGGCCTTCTTATAGTCAAAAAGAACCACTCTTACAGCGTTTCCAGTTCCATCTGTGGCTTGAGTCCACGCATGAACCATAGAAATTAAGGCTTTTGTAGCAGATGATCGAGGGATGCCACCAAATTGAAAAGGATCAATTGACGACAACACTGCTGGAGCGATATATTTTTCAACAACAAACTCTTCTGCAAGTTTAGACAGAACCGGAGTTAACGAAATAGGTCGGAGCTGTTTGCTTATGTCTTTAACAGGTTTCTCTTTCGGAATAGGTGTAACGTTAGCTTGTTTCCAGCATGAGGGCAGTCTTTTTTGCTTGTAGGACGAATTCAATAAGTCCGATACAGAGGGAGCAAGGATTTCGGCATAATCACGAAGAATCCAATTGGGGATATCATCAGGGCCCGGAGCTTTATGCGGGTTCAAGTTTTTCAGTTTTTTCAAGACCGATGCAGTATTTGTCAAATTCATGTTTACATCTAACGGATAATCAGGAATCTCCTCAAACAAGGTGTTCAAATCTGTGACATTTAAGGGATCATAAGTATTCATTGGTTCTATTAGGCTTTTGTTAATTAAATCTGCAAAACCTTTGTGTGTTAAATGTTCTGTATCTTCGACATGAAGTTGGTTAAGCAAACTGCCAGATACAGGTCTCATACCGGATATACGTTTAACCTCTGTCCACCAAGATTTGGGGTTAGACTTTTTCAGATTAGCAACTTTTGAAGCAAAATAGTCTGCCCGGCAAGATTTTCTCATTCTATTCACTTTATTTCGGTAGAATTTGAAAAGAGTAGTGTTATTAGATGAAAACGCACGTTGTCGAAACTTGATCAGCTGTTTCAATTTTTCGGTTATCCATGGGTTGTCGTTGCGATGAAATTTAACGTGTTTCTCAGGCATAAGGATGTCATAACCCGTCTTTATTGCGGAGCATAAGATATCACAATTCTTATCGCACGGTTCGGAGGAATCGATAAGTTGCCAGTCAAAGTTACTCAGATATCGACCAAGTTCTTTTTTGCGTGATTGACGTATGTCTCTTTTTATTACTGTCTTTCTACTTGTGGTTTCTGATGATGTTTTAACTTTGGGCTCAACCATTATCACATTATGGTCTGATAATCCGAAA
>CACRXK020003659.1:0-35132 GCA_902702795.2 Paramuricea clavata | reverse complement strand
AACCCCCCTGTAGTTATGCCCCTGGGGGCCGGTTGTATAAAAAAGTGATTAAAGTTAACTATGGTTAAGTGCAAACGTCATCCAATAAGAAGCGCCTATTTGAGAGTTAATCACTATTTAACTACAAAATTGTGATTAAAAAAGTGATTAAGAGTTTTATACAGCCGGCCCCAGGTATTTATATTGCAAAAAAATTTTTGCCCCCTTTTTTTCATGCACAAAATTATCTGACCCGCCCCCCACCCCCCATTTTCCACCAGCCCCCACCTCTCCCCTGTAATGGACCTATTCCATAATGAACAAAATTGTGATCCAGACAACTCAAGACAAAAATTTCCCTAGCTTGAAAGAGCATCATAAAATTAATAATACTCCGAAGTTTCGTTGTGAAATGTTGTAAAATACGGATAATATAGCCCTCAGAAGTTTGCCGTTTTTCAGTCATTTTGTATTAATACGCACAGGAAATTGATACCATTTTTCAGAAAGCGGTATCAATTTCCCGTTCGTATAAATACAAAATGACTGAAGAACGGCAAACTTCGCAGGGTTATATTATCAGCATTTTACCACATTTTGCAACGAAACTTCGGAATATTACTAATTTTGTGATGCTCTTTCAAGCTGTGATAAAAGTTTTGTCTACACTTGTCTAGGTCAAAATTTTATTCATTAGGTAATAGGTCCATTAATGATCGGCCCTTAGCATAAAAACACAAAATAAATGCACGTGACGCCTAGAAATACTGTGTCTATTTTATACTAATATGATCTATATTCTCCAAGGAACGACTTTCCGGAAAAGCAGACCGGTTCAAATATTAAAGCGGCCTGTTTTGACATTACCTAAATTCCATTTGCGTTTATAATAATAACACCAGTATGTAATAATTATATACCATGCAGAGTACATATAATCACGACGGTAGCGCGAAGTTGAGTATTGTCCTCCCCGACCCGTTGGAGGACAGCCACCGTAAATATGCATGATACTGCACTTGAAAGCTAATAAAATACCATATGCTTTGCCGCAAAATATTAAACTGTAAACTGAAAACCAAGCAAATAATATATCAATTAAATGAATATATATACTCTTGACGGTCGATCTATAAACCTATAGCTAAATTTAAACTCGAATTAATTTACAACTTACGTGCTCAAAAGCAGGACAACCACAAACACAAGTATGCGAATCTGGCTTTATAGTAATATATTTAACACACTTTGTGCCGTGTTTACGGCATTTGCTGCGCAAATTCCCGGCCAAGTCCATCCAAAATACCGTCTCTTACAACTATGCTTGTCGTAAACTTGTAAACATTTTTCAAAATCAAAAATCTAAAAATAAAAAAATAAAAAAATACAAAAATAAAAAAATCAAAAAATCAAAAAATACAAAAATCAAAAAATACAAGAATCAAAAAATCAAAAAATCAAAAAATCAAAAAATACAAAAATACAAAAAATCAAAAAATACAAAAATCAAAAAATCAAAAAATCAAAAAATACAAAAATCAAAAAATACAAAAATCAAAAAATCAAAAAATACAAAAATCAAAAAATCAAAAAATACAAAAATCAAAAAATACAAAAATCAAAAAATCAAAAAATGCAAAAATCAAAAAATACAAAAACTGTTTTTGTGCTGTCGCGTCTGGGCCACCGTAGAGTAGAGGTAACACAACTTTTGACATTTTGTAGTAGTTTTCATATGAACAAATTAATCCCATTGGGGGGGGGGGGGTGGTGGAGTAACATAATCGGTCCCCAATGGTTACATAGCTGGTCCAAAGTCTTCAGGTTTTGGTGGGCATCGCCACAACAATTTTTTGCCAGCAAGCAAAATTTGCCCGATAATGTAAAGGTGATGCCTGCAGAGGAGGCTAGTTCATGTCAATGTGGAAGCACAGCAAAGATGGCGGATGCCTATTTTTTAGCTCTATTAAATTTTACTTTATTTGTCACATTTTTGACAATCAACTTTTGACAAAATTCATATTCATCAATTCCTGAGAATAATAAACATTTGCTGCCATGCTTACAATGCAAAAGGTCTTCAATAACAGACAGAAAACTAGATTCTCTCAATGACCATGCTTGTATTACTGAAACTCGATTGCATGTTGATAATTGCTATTGTCTGCTGGAGATACTAGCCTAATACTAGTCCAGCTCCTAAATGCCAATCCTGTGTGAAGACTATCTGAAGTAACAAAGCAAAAATGAACTGTAGTGACTGTTTTAATAACTTTAAAACTCTCTCCTCCGCAGAGGCTTTAGTGATATACATTTGACTACACTTTACATGGCGGATCTTGGAACACGAGCGTAGCCGCTGGGTGAAGGAGCGCAGGTGGCAAAGGAGACCTTCTCGAGGGAAGGAACGAAGCCTCTGCACGATTTGCTTTGCAAAGTCGGACAAAGTGTAAACATAGAAAAAAAAGGTGATTTTTAAGCTAAATAATACACACCTTTTTGAAAATAAAATCGAAATTTAATGCATGATTGATTGACCTCAGACTAGCGCTTGCATCTTTGTGGATGGTCAAAAGATTTTTTAACGTTACACAAAGCAAAACAATCGTATATTTTACTCACCGCTTGGCCAAACATTCTGTATTTCGTATTGAGAAAAACTTGAATATCTCTTGAACTCTCCGGAATTTGCCACAAGTCAAAGAAGTAAAATACTCAATGTATTCAAGTGCTTTCATGTAGAAAATTTCATTTGAATACGGCCGGTAGAAATATTTTTAATTTTTCAAAATATCGAGTTTTTACGCACAGTCGCACGCACCTGTCACGCTGAAGTTCGGGAATTCACAATCAGACCAGAAATGGAAATACCATAGTAAAAGATGGTGCTATGCTCTGACATACATGAGTTATCTGAACTTCCCTTCTAGAACGAAAGACTTTTTCCCTCACTAAACCAACCTTGGGACCATGAGGATACTATCCCTGAGCAATTGCAAATTGGATCTGAATCTGACAAACATCTTGAGGCAATTAACTCATTCCCATCCAGTCGAAAAGTAGCAATTTCGAGTGTTGTTTCAAACGCTTATATCTCTCAAACTATACATTGCACGGAAACAGAAATTGCATCGTTCGAAAGAGGAGGACTTCTGCTTTCCAATTTCAATTTCATCCGGAGCTTGGTTAACGATTTACTGGCATAAATTTGCATAAATTATGATATAAAAAAATGTTGCAATTATGCATAAATGTATTTAGCGGTTCAAATTTCATATATATCAAAAAATTTTATGAATATGACTGAAAGACAGGGTTATGATCTACAAGTACCCGAAGTTTCATGCATGTAGCATAAATAGAAATATTTTTATTGAATTTTTATATAAACTAGGTAGTGGAGTAAAATTTACATTTTGTGCTCACATGAAACAAATACCTTTATCAAAGGTCCTTTTTTATTGCTGCAACATGTTATCAATACAAATTTCCAATATTTCTTACTCTCCAAAGATAGTATGGCACCAAAATAAGTCTGTGATACCCACAAGAGAACACTCAAATCATGATTAGCAAAATGTCTCTATTTCTACAATTACTACATACATTCTTAGATAATAATCATTACACCATTGACTTTAGTTATTAGTGGCATAACCAGCCTCAAAATTTGGTCATGCTATTCAAATTTGGATTAATCACTACTCATTTGTTTAGAAATTGATTGTTTTCACAATCTAGAACATGAAAATATTTGCAAATAGCATGACCAAGTGTTATTGGGCTGGCATCATCATAATTAGTAGTTATAAAAAAGTAATGTTTTCCAAGGTAGTAATGTTTGCTAAAGCAGTAATGTTTGCCAAAGCACATAATTGGATTATGTGGTGAAAATATTTCCTTTATATTGTACTACAAAAGACCTAAGACTGTAACCAAACTGATATCAGATCACCACGTCATACCCAAATCTGTTGCGATGAATATCTGGACTTCTTCCTGTATAAATTTCAAAGTCGCAATATAACCATTAAGATTGTCTGCAGCAACCCACAGATTTATTCCCCACATAGTAGGTCATCTAGCTTTCATGAACTGCCTAACCCCCAACCTATTTCTTGATTTGACAGTGTGTTTGTCTGCAACAACAATATTCTGTGACGGCTGGTACAGTTGTTGATGCAGTTTATTGCTGTAGTCTTTAGTACAGGATATACCCATATTCACAAACGCCATAAGCGCTTTGTACCTAACCGGAGAAATTATGTCTATTGCCCAAAGATCATGATACAAGGTTTTTACACTCCAATAATTTTCAATCTCACTGTCGACCTTTAGCAAACCTGCATATACTAAAAGGCAATCAACCTCTCAAGGTTGGTGGACTGCAAGACCCTTCTTTCTTAGTATATGGGGATAACTTTTGAGTTGTATGTGGGCATATGTATTGGTATGGCCAGGAAACTACCTCCTGAAGCATTCCCTTAGTAAAAAAGAGTCGAATGAACTCAAGCTCACAGTTCATTGAGCCGAATGAACTCAAGCTCACAGTTGATCGAAATGGATCCTGGACATGTCAGTGAGGAGCGAAATCTGGGAGAACATTCCTAGCATCAGGATCATCATATCCGTCATGTACTATGGGACCTAGTGGGGATGCTAGACAGGGAGCTTTCAAAACCTTAGGTCCTAATGGCTTGGCTTCCCTCTACCTCTAATCATCCCCCTACCTTCCCTCTGGGTTGGTGAGTGGGGTTCTTGTGACTCATCAGAACTCTACTTCCCTGAGGCTATGAAACAGGAACAGCAGATAGGAACAGGATCAATATATTCATCAGTGCAAATAAAAACTTTTATAGACATGGTGCCACTTAAAATTATAATAAGAGCCAAACTAGTAAGATATAAGTATGAATACTTGGCTATTATGTATGTAACAAACAACCAAACATGTGCTCAAGGCTCATGTACAGTTAATACAGACTGTTTGTTAAGTAACTTGTGAACCATTTTAATGCAGTACTAGACGCCCCTACATCTTCAAGTTTACTGATCAAGATGCCGTGATCTAGACTGTTGAATGCTTTTGACATATCAAGAAGAACAACAGCGGTTAATTGCCTATTGTCCATGGCTTTTAAAATGACATCGGTAGTCTTTAGTAGTGCTGTTTCGGTCGAATGCAACTGTTTGTTTCCACTTTGATTTGCTGTAAGTCGATTGTGTGATGGAAGATAGGGCATAAATTGATTAAAAATCACTTTCTCACAAACTTTAGATAAAATGGGTAGCAACGATATCGGTCGATTATTTTCAGCTTGCTGATGATCGCTGTCATTAGCTTTAGGGATAGGTACAACCTCAGCCTTTTTCCACAAGCTTGGATAAACTTGGCTGGTGATAGATGCATTTATGATAGATGTTAAGGGCGCTAAAATCGCTCAGAGACAGTCTTTGATTACTTTTAAGGGAATTTTGTCTGACCCAGGAGCTTTGCCTAAAGGCAATTCTGGTGATTATCTGCTTGACTTCCTCTTGCGTCACCTCATTAATTATAAACTGGTCGCTTAGGGGAATTGTTCTTGGGACAAAAGGTACCCGATTTTGGTCACACTTGAAATTGTCTGTCATTGTGTGAATTTTTGCAACCGTGTTTTGTCCAACTGAACAAAAAAATTTGTTAAAGTCATTAGCGGTCACCATTCATCTTTCACAAATGTTTTAACAATGGCTACCCTGGTTGCCAGAGGTTCTGTATCTTTCGCTTTATTCTTGAGCGAATAATTAATATATTAAAATAATTATGAGCGAGAATAAGGCGAAAGATACAGAACCTCTGGCAACCAGGGTAGACGCTGGCTGCCTTCTTTGGAAGGCATGAGCGTATGACTTTCCATAAACAACCCGAGTCATTAGGATTTTCTTTTATTTGTTTAGCAACATATTCCTTTTCAGCATCTCTCAACTCATGCTTTACTTGGCGTTTTAGTGATCTGTACGATGACCAAGCATTAGGATTATTCGTTTTACCGGCGAGGTTTCGCCATTTATCCCTAGTTTGCATTAGTGCCTTTATCTTGTCTCTTATGAAGGGGTTTGGTCTAGCCCTTAACTTAACACGTTTAATTGGAGCATGCTTATCTAGAATTGGGTTAAAAAGCAAGTGAAAGGCTTCCAACTTATCTTCAGTGGCACCCAAACTGTCTATAACTGACCATGGGACATCAGAAATGTCACATGCAAACGCACTAGCATCGTAATGTTTATAGCTGCGATATGATATGTAAATTGGTTTAGGGCAACGTTTCTTGAAGTTTAGTGTTACATGTACCAAATCATGATCACTGATACTGATGTGTGTCACACCTGCACTCTTAACCATATCTATATTTTACCAGATAACTCAGTTGTTCTCGTCGGCTGGTTTATCAACTGTGTAAGATTAAACGAAGAGCAAAAACCCGATAGAGCCTTAACACAGCCATCACTGCTATTAAGGATATTACAGTTCAAATCGCCAAGGATATAAATATCTTTTTTCAATGTAGATGTTGAGACAAACAATTCGGCAAACTCTGTGTCGAAACAATCCAAAGTACAGTCTGGAGGTCTATATGCCGTGCAAATAATAAAAGATTTATGTTTTTGAATCTGGACGCTAAGCCACAATTGGTGAAAACCAGCACTAGATATTGACGATAGTTTGTCCAATGGTTTAATTTTATAAAATTCCTTCACAAATATACACACACCACCACCAATTCTAGCTTGTCTATCAAGACGATATAGAGTATACCCAGGAATTGCTATCTTGCTGTCATGAACCAACTCATTTAACCATGTCTCTGATGTGGTGAATATGTCAAAATCGCTTTCAATGATTAGATTTTTAACTTGAATATAATGGGCCCTGTTCTTCAGTGAGCGAGTGTTCAGATGTGCTATCTTTATGTTCTTTATATTACCTTCTTTCTGCCGACTAACCATTCCTGGATTCAATTCTACATCTCCAGAGAGTAGGATTAAACGAGGCTGATGGAAATAGCTTGTAGAATTAGGATAGTAACCCACTCTGGCAGCAAATAACTTCTTCCTTCTGGGCAAGTCAAAACCAAGATGGCGACCAATCGTGACAGCATCTTGCCAAACATATTGTAAAATATTACTTCTACTAAATCGTTCTTTCGGCTTTTCGCCAATTTTATAACTGTACAACTTCTGTTGTGAAGTAATCGAAACATCAGACACTGAATTTGAAGTGGACCATGCGAAAAAACACATGGAAATCTGCAGCATAAAAAATATGTGACTGCACATTGCGAGGGGATGATGAAGGATGATATCAACACTATATTTTATCATTTCGTTATCGATTTTATCTGAGTGTGCAGCTTTTAACCCTTCTGTGCTGTAAGTAATTTGGAAAAATTGTAATCAAACTTCAACTAAGGTAAGTCTTGTTTAATTTTTAATTTCACTAAATCACTACATACATCCAGGTTACCATGAGATTCTAAAGCAGTGAAAAGCGAAAACGTAGCAGAAAAAACCATTGTCATTAATACACACTGAAACACAATGATAAACATACAATATAAACTTATCAACGTTTCAACACAGCCAAACTAATTTGGTTGGTGACAGAAACAGGCTTATTATAGAATTTACAAAATGTTGAGTCATCCCTCCAGCCAGCTGTGGCTAGGATTACATCAACTGGTACAGATACGGCTGCCTTGCTAGTGGACGCAACCCTTGTGCCGTGTGCTGAAAAATTCGATGTGTCAACACCTGCTTGTCCAAACAATGTCTTAATCCACTGTCCAACCGTTGATGCAGTTCTAATGGCCACAGGGTGGACAAATAATCAAGGACAAGGTCAACTGGCCACAAGGGATCAAACGACCCCTGAACACAAAACTGCAACTATTTGTTGATATTGTTACTGACTTGCACAAGGATTTCTGGATAACTTGCATACCATAAACTCAGTTGACCCTGAAGTGAATGAAGACTGTCCAACGTGGGATAAACCAGGTTCTGTTGAGTTACTTTGAGAATCTGTGGAACATCGATTAACAGGCTGAGAACTATTGTAAGGAATGGTTGGTTCATGAATGGTTGCACACATCTCGATACAAGACAAAATGGGTGGAACACACAAAAGTAAAACATGACAATGTGATCGAAAATGCATCTATGAATTTAGCCTTTAGATCTGGTTTCCAAGAAACAATCTTGGAGCTGGGCAATCAGTCTACTAGCAAAAAGATCTATGTATGGTTGGCTAAATAATGCTCAGACAATTCTTTGGAAATGATGTAAAGCTAACGTCCATTCCAAATTTAAATTTCGGGATCTGGCAATATGCACTGCTGGCAACCAAATTTCCTTGGCAATGGCCCAAATCCAAATTGTTTGAGCAATAGTATTACACTCTACATATCTACCATCCACCCATTTCATTAATGTATGTGACAACAGTTGTATTATCACACATAATCCCCACATGTATGCTACTTCTATCAAACAAAGAAAAAAGGGCTAATTGAATGGCCAATAATTCAAAACAATTTATATGTTTTACACAGTTTTTCAGCTGCATCATGTGACCAAATGCCACATGTTGTACTACCATTCTCAAGCTTCCAGATGCATCAGTGTAAATTGTGATATCTGGAGTGGTATGATAGAACTGAATGTTATTTACCCACCAATGAATCTCCCCTAAACTGTCTGCAGACAAAGCCATTTCCGCAACAAAATTACCTGGATGCATTCTTAAATAATATGTGTGCATCAATATGACGATAATGAAGAGGGCCAAACTCAACTCCAGGAAAAGATGAGACTAGAGAACCAGTCAAAGAAGCCACTTGGCAAATAGTAAATAATGTGTTGGGGTGCAAAAACTTCTGACACAATCACATAAGTTTTGCTTTCTTATTTGGTGTCAGAATTACAGAAACATAGTTACAGAATTCAAAAGAAACCCAAGGAATTCTATACATTGTGAGGGCAAGGTAACTGATTTATCAGGATGGATTTTACAGTGCATCTACAGTAAGTGGGGCCACTTAGAGAACACTAGCCAATCACGTTGCAGAACAAAAATTGAAAAAATCTACAAACGGCGCATTAGCCAATCAGCATTCCCAGCTAGCACAATTACGTTGTGCCAACGTTGTATGAACGTTCGCCGAACGTTGAGATAACGTTAGTAAAATAAGTTGTAGTAACGTTTTTTTTGTGAACTCGCAGGAACGTCGTGACAACGTCAGGATTAACGTTAGAACATGACGTTGGTTCAACGTTCCTACAACGTTCGATTAACGTCCAGAAGACGTTGAAAATTAACATTGTAGGAACTTTTTTTGTGAACTCGCAGTAACGTTGTCACAACGTCAGGATTAACGTTAGAACATGACGACGTTGGTTCAACGTTGAAAATTAACGTTGTAGGAACATGCCCTTCTGCCATTTTGTTATGCGTCTTCAGTATAATAAACTGCAGAATTATAAGCCCCATTATGCATCTAAACAAACTTCGTTCGGTCTCCGCATAGTGCGTCTTGTTTATATATACTGAGCCTGAGGATACATAACAAAGATAGCTTATTCGTCTGATAGTCGTCTGACTATTCGTTCTTTCTTTAAAGGTGATGTAAACAAACGCTTTGTTTACATTTTGAACTCAGTGCTACAGTTGTAAAATATAATTAGATATATATTATAATGAATTTTGAACACTCTTCTGGTTTGCTATGCTTGTCAATTAATTCCTACTAGAGATTCAATTCGAAAAAGTTCGAAAGGTGCCCGACCATTGGAGTGTAGGCCTGCGCCGAACGTATGGACCGTATGCACAGAACGGACTTTACATCACCTTTTAAACGACAAATACATAATGTGAAGATGCACAATGCGATCAGCCGCATAATACGTCTCTAGTATAAAAATGGCTATGACATTTAACTAAAGTGTTTGATTTTGCTTTATTTACAATTAATTAGGCTTAAAATACTGGTTTAATTTATAGTTTGAACAAATAATAGTGATATTTTAAATAAAGATTAAAGTAATAATTGTACAATCATTGTTGGGCTTCATTTTTGCGATCCTAAAAGAAAAGAACAAGACTTTAAGAAACAATACGCCAGAAGTTATACATGCGTTGTAAATAGATAGTGTATGTCAACGTCGATATAAAAAAATTGTTGTAAATTGTATATTTTTTCCGACTGGGGAAAAACATTTGCTGCTATAAATACAGGAAGATTAGAAACAATAATTAAAATATAAAACAATGGTAACTCCAACAATAAACATTTTAATGAATTTAACGACTATTTTTTCCCTAATATTATATGACGTACTAGCTAGGCCTATGAAACCTAGTCGAAAGCTGGATACATTAAAATGATTATTTTGGGAGTTACACTTGTTTTATATTTTATTAAATACTCTGTGGATCACGTAAAAAAACGATATTCTGTTACAGATGATTTCACATAACTTTTGCATGAATGTTGCGAACTTCGTTCCGAACTTCGTTGTGAAGTTCAAAAGTTCATACTGAAATTCACAAGCCGGTTTGTAAACAAAGCCTCTGATTGGCTTATTTTTGTTCAGGGACCAATCAGAGGCTTTGTTTACAAACCAGCTTGTGAATTTCAGTATGAACTTTTGAACTTCACAACGAAGTTCGGAACATTCACGGAAAAGTTATGTGAAATCAACTGTAATACAATACCTTTTCGAGTTTGTATGCATTCTGTTCGCACTTATTACATTTAAAGCTAGACTTTTAAATACTGTATCAGTATATTGAAGTAAATTCGAATGCACTGATAAATAAAACGAATATATTACAAAAGAAAAGCAGGTAGTCAATGATCCTCTCATTTATTTCCTGGAATTTGTGCAGAAAGGTTTATAGGTCAAAATACGTTCTGAACTTTCAACAATAGAAACATTAGGGATTAGACAAGTCCATTCCTGTCTTTGTATGTTACAATATATGAACCAATATGTGAACCGTACATAATTTGCATTTAAGTTTTGTAATTTCGATGTAGATGACCAATAGTTACAAACAGACAGTTACCTTAAATCTGGAGCCACCAGACTTGCTAGGAGCGTATTTTAGATATTCTGCTATCTGCTCTTCAACATTTAACTCGTTGCATCCCTTGTGCACTCTCACACAGGCTTCTAAAATGAATAAGAATCAAACAAAAAACGCATGTTAATAAAATGGCCAATGGGTAATTATACTGCAATTATCTGACAGAGGGCTACTTATTAAACGTTTGATTTCTAATTGTAGGTATTTTCCGGTGTGCAGGGTATTAGTGTATTACTGAACTAACTACAAGCTTTCCTATAGTATTAAGCATTAACATTAATAGCAAATTAATGGACTTACTAATTACAATCTTGCACACAGCAAAGTCTTTAAATGGAAGTTTGGCCTTTCTCCCTTTCAAACTATAGTTTGACCACAGTTTGTTTAACCTATAGAATATGGTATAGAATATTCTATATGCTATAGAATTTTCTATGGGACTTGCAATCCTATAGAATATTCTATTGCCATATTCTATAGAAGTTCCAGATCCTATAGAATATTCTATTGCACATTCATATGAAACATCCAATAACATATTCTATAGAATATTTTCTAATGCCGAAATAGTATGGGATATTCTATAGATAATTTCATAGAATGTGATAAACCTATAATTGATATCGATTTAAGCCTAATTTATACTGCCTAGTACACAGCAAAAAATCGGTGAAAGTATTGTGATTTTAGAAAAATATTTCTTAACTAAGAAATCTGTTTTTTGCAAGACAATTTGTTCTTGAAATAAGTTTGTTCCTTTCAAGACAATTTGTTCTTGAATATTTTCTAATAATTACTTAATAATATACTTATTTCACAGTACATTTGTTTTCTTCAATGAGATATTAATATGTTTTCTGATTTTCTCGTCGTGCATTGACTGGAAGCCTGGTACCTAGTTTACGTGTGAGGGCGCAAAGCTTCATGGGATAGCATCATTTTAAAATTGCAATTTCAAATTACTCGCACATGGATGGATTTGAAGGGAAATTTTCCCTTATATTTTCAACCCAAACGATGGAAACGGCATTGGAAAGTTCCTAAAATGTTATTCAGATCTCACAGGTAAGAATATTTTCATGTTTGATGCTATTTAGGCACTTAAATTCCGAAATAATGTAGTGAATTTGAGTCATGTGTGAAAATATTCCGTTGAATGTTTGAATTTGCCGCGTCAATTTGCATAAAAACATACAAAATTTCGGTTTCTAGCGATGGAAGAAAGATTAAAATATGAATTCGAATATATAGTATTGGGAATTCTATACTAAATTACGCACTGTTGTTTAATTATAACAATCCACAATATAAAGTGTCTTTGCCTTTGCCTTTGGCATAATTTGGCACTGCTAGACGACCTTTGTCAAAGTATATGAAATATATTGATATTATTAAGATATGTTATCTTTTTAATACTTGAAATATAAGTATTGATGTGATATTTTCAGTGTGTTGAAAGATGCAAATTGACCATTTGCGTAATAGACTAAATTTTGATCTCAACAAAAATTTCATTACAACTTGAAAGAGCATCACAAAATTAGTAATATTCCAAAGTTTCGTTGCAAATTGTTGTAAAATGCGGAAAATATAGCCTTGCGAAATTTGCAATTTTCAGTCATTTTAGATTACAAACCGGAAATTGACAGCCTCGCAGGGTTTGGGCATAGAATAAAGATCCATATAGAAGGGCCACTTACGTCGGAAGCTTTGAAGTTTCTGTCCTCGCGCATGTCGCATTACGCATGTTGGCCGCCATTTTCCTAGCCAGTCAATGACATTTTCTGGCCAATAAACACGCTGTACTGGCTGGCTGCTCCGCCTTCTGGCCAGTAAACTGCATATTTTTGCATAAAAAAACGAGGACACGTTGCACCCCTGAGTGGCCCTTCTATATGGATCTTTATTCTATGGTTTGGGGCTGTCAATTTCCCGTTTGTAATCTAAAATGACTGAAAATTGCAAATTTCGCAAGGCTATATTTTCCACATTTTACAACATTTTGCAACGAAACTTTGGAATATCACTAATTTTGTGATGCTCCTTCAAGCTGTGATGAAATTTTTGTCTAGACTTGTTTAGTTCAAAATTTAGTCTATTACGCAAATGGTCAATTGCAGCACATTATTTGCCCAAACTTCAAATTTGGGAATGGGTTAATGAGCTTCAGGTGTATAAAATTATATGTTTGTAAAGCTGGAATAAGCACTATAGCCACTAGCTAGTGCTGAGACAAAGCCTCAAATGTTGTCCTTGTACATTTTTAGATTAAATATTGCAGCTGGGCTATAGCCCGGCTCAAAATATTGTTCTCAACAGTTGGAAATTTCTGGATTGAGTTGACAAACTGGTGTTGTGAGGTAAAAATAACACTGTCCAAGTTTATTGCAATTGATACAGAATATCGTAGCCTTTCCTATAGCCAGACTAGTCTTCTTAATTAGTTATTTATATGAAGAAAATTATATACTGGCCTAGCTAAAGTGGCCCCCCAAGCCAGACAAATCAGTCTGGATCTTGTAAACACCCCTAAGCTGGGCCGTGGCAACTGGTATGTGTTTAATTGAGTTAATTAAGATTTATTTCATGTTAAATTTAGTATTTATGGGTTAGCAGGACATAATGGCAGATGTCTTGTTAGCCCATTAATGTTCAAGACTCTTCCCTTGACGAGTAACATTGTCTGACAGAGTAAATGCTAAATTTACACAGACGATGAGATAGAGTGAGCGTTAGACAGTAAATACTAAAGTTGGGCATATGGGGTGCATGAAAGGGTTAATCCATTGAGCAAAACTGCTATCCCCTTGAAGAGTAAAGTTGTCTGGTGTTAGACAGAGTAAAATAATAAAGTAGGAAGCAATGAAACTTAATGGGTAACATTTACTTATTTTTCATTTTTGTATAGTAATGCCATGCCTAACAGATATTGTTTCCAACTTGGAAGAGCAATTACAACTCTTGCAAAATGGCCAGTGTTCTTCTTCAAGACCATATGCATCAATGATGACCACAAGGATTAACAATTTTGTGAAAAAAAGAAAGTATCTACACATAACAGTAACATTGACACTTATTCTAATAAAAATATTCACTAAATAGAGTAATCCTACAACAGTTTCACTAGCCCAATGTTTATTTTTAAATTCTTGCATAGTTGTTTTGTTTTGTGGACAATATGCTATGTACATTGGTTCTGTTGGCAGCACTTAATTTTAATTTAAGCCTGGATATTTACATCTGTTTTGACATACTTAATATTGAAATTCAGGCACATTGAAATCTTTGCTGCAAAGTTTATGTAAGTGATATTCTCCACCAAATAAAATTGCTATAATTGTTTCCAGGCATGAGGCAGTTGTATCTTGCAGCTGCTGACTAGTTTTTAAATACCCATTTCCTACTGTAGTTCAATGGTAGCTATAAACATATAGTTCTGATAATGGCTAACTAGCTGTTTTACTAATGTTTAGTTAATAATTAAACAAGTTCTTTATACAATGGTAATTGTGTTTTAATAAATGTTTCTTAATAGAAACTTTTATAAATCTTATAGAATCTAATACAGAATGTTATATAAAATATTCCATACCTTCTATAGAACATTGTATAGAATTCAACTGAATGTTCCATAGAATATTCAGTAGAATATTCCATATAATATTCCATAGAACTTTCTATAGAATGTTTTATAGGGCATTCTATAGAATATTGTATAGAATTCAACTGAATGTCCAATAGAATATTGCATAGAATATCCCATAGAATAGGTTCCAAAATCCTTTAGAATATTTCATAGAATATTCTATAGAATTCAAATGAATATCCATTAGAATATCCCATAGACTATCCCATAGAATATGCCATAGAATAGGTTCCAAAATCCTTTAGAATATTTCATAGAATATTCCATAGAATATTTCAATGTAATATTCTATAGAATATTTTCGTAAGGGGATAGTTTGAGTATATGCTATATAGTGTCTCTAAATTGTCGGCTTTTCTGGCCAGGGCTTGTATTTCCATAATCCTTATATTGTTATAAACACTGTCATTTCTATGCAACTCGGATGAGACTAGAATTGTCTCTAGATATATACTAAATTTGCTTCTGATAAAGTTCTGTTTACACTCATGGCCTGATTTCATATAGTGGCAGAACAATTAAGGATCAAAGTCTTACCAATACCAATTTTACCTGACTGCAACTGGGACTGCTATTCTGATTGACCAACTTGCTAGTTACTGTTAAAGTTAAATACCTTTTTATACAACTGGCCCCATCTGGACCATTTAATTAGACTGAATTTTTTGTTTTCTATAAATTAATCAGAAATTGGCAAAAAAATTGTGGGCCCAATTTCCCATGGTATAAATATCATTGTTATATAGTTAGTGTCAACGTTCAATTTTTCTGTTTGCCGATTGGTCAAAACCGTGTCACGTGGCCAGTCCACAAAAAGTCATGTTCGGCAACCGGTCCGCAATGAAACATTGACCGGTCAATAATAAAATGGGTGCAATACACATGTGTGTCAACCATGAAGATCCAAATTTCATTTTTTAAACTTTTTACTAAACATTTATGACGTTCCATTTATCTAGTTTTAGTTTCAAATTAAGTTCACTCCAATAACCGGTGAATTATTCATACTTTGACACTTATATACTATATAACAAAACACTTATTTACTGAGACCTCGGGAAAGCAGTGTGTTTTGTGGCCCCTCGACCGCCGTTGTTGCCCTCAGCTTTGCCTTGGGCAACAACGGCAGTCTCGGGTCCACAAAACACACTGTTTCCCTCGGACTCAGTAAATAAGTGATAAATAGCATACACAGTCCATAATTATAGAATATTCTACCTGCAAAAATACAAAGATTTCTTTGACATTTCAAGCAAAGGCCCTATGATTATCTTTCTATTTTTCAGGTAAAATATGTACCACCCTATGTGGTTTCTACTTTCAACTATCTATGTACAGTACCTACTAAAGGTGTGCGGAATCTGATCCGAGTCCGATCCGATTCGGACAGTAATTCACTCGGATCGGATTTCTTTTTTTATTGTCTGATCGGATCGGATTTTGTAGGTTTTTTATCGGATCGGATTTGTTTTTTTTCTTGTATTGCGTCACATTACTCAAATATTTTAACAAATTAAGATAGTTCTATAGCAGGAAGTGCCTGGAAGGCTTTGGAGCTGAGTAAGCCGAGTGATTTGGTCGAAGCGGAGTAATACTATATAATGATGAGTGATGACAATAAAGTAAAAAAGTGTTTTGATATTTCTGACAAAAGAAACACTGGCGTTATATGAATTCTTCTTAAATCGGTTACGTATGGGAATTGGGATATAGAAATGTTGTGATTCTTTGTTTAGTTTGTTAGGTTTATGTGTCATGAAGCACTGACAATGAGATTTATTAGTGATAAACTTTAAGATGTTTTAAATTGTAAACCCAGCTCAAGGTCATGCATTGTTATTGCTAGTATAACTGTATAAGGCATAATTATTATGCGGCTGCAATTTTTATCGGATTCGTATCTGCTTATTTTGCTTGTAATTCATTTCCAATATATCGTTTATGATCATGAAAAAATACATTCATACACCGAATAATTAACGATCGCTGTATATAATAACTTAAGTTCGGATCGGATTACTAATTCTAGCATTGGATCAAATTTTATAAACATTTTTTCGGATCAGATCGCTTTTTTCATCTTCGCATCAGATTCGGATTGAGAACTTAGACAAACCATCGGATTCGAAGAGGTCAATCCAATCCGATGCACACCTCTAGTACCTACACTGGCATCCCATGTCTGACATAATTATAGACCATTGCCTTATCTATGCATGACCAGCCTCCTCTTTCTAGACTGTAGCAAATTGCGGACTAATTATAGACCATTGCCTTATCTATGCATGACCAGCCTCCTCTTCTCCAGCACACCTCTAGTACCTACACTGGCATCCCATGTCTGACATAATTATAGACCATTGCCTTATCTATGCATGACCAGCCTCCTCTTTCTCCAGAGGCTTATGCACACTGATCAACGCAGAATGAATGGTTGATTAAATCAAAGAACAGAGACAGACAGTTCTGTTGCTTGCAATTGAGGATGAACGGTCACAGATAACATATTGTTTATTCTCATGACAATTAACAATTATTCGCCGAAGGTGAGGTGATTGTCAGGGAATATTCACTGAGACGAAGTCACAAACAAACGTTGACCTTTCTCGTCATTGTGATTGAAGTCATCATGTCTCGTCTTGTGATTGAAGTCATCACAAACATTGACCTTTCTCGGTAAAAACATTGAATTCCCTTTGGGCTAAATTGCAGAATACCCGTCCAGTGGTAATATCATATCATGTAGCCACTATATTTTCACTGGATACGCGGATAGACAATCAGAACTTGTTAATATAATATTTCACTGGATATGCGGTCAGAACTTGTTAATACATATTTATTCTTAATAGATTAATAATAAATAGATTGATATCTAGATCAAATTCTCATGTTATGGGTAGCTATATATTTTAGGGGCGAAGCACGAGAAATATTAATACATCATATCCATGATGCTTGAAAGCGGGGTATTCTTGAAAGCGGGGTATTAGCTTAAAAAATTGCGGGGTATTCTGCAATTGCTCAATTTCACTGTTTAGTAAATGCTGTTTTGTTCATATCAAAAATTTTGATATTGCCATATTCCATATACATGTCAACATGTAGTGATGTAGAGACATCCAAGTGCAGAGGAAATTTTCAAGTATTTACCTTGCTATTTGCTAAACATAATTTGCTAATACCTGAAATTTGTCTACAGACATTACAAATCATGAAATTCCATCATAAATTGCTGTCCATTTGCTTCTTTAATTGAGTTAATAAATTTATGACACAGCAGCTAACTCAACTGCCCAAGTCCAATTTTGTTGTTGTCTATTTCACTTTCAATCTCGAGCATTCAAAAGAATGTTTGCATAAAATTTGAAAATTGTGAGTGAATTTTAGCATTAGTAACTATCTTGTGGAATTGTTACTAATGAAACAAGATTAAAATATTCAAGTGTGAATATTGGGTGGAATATGCGTCATATTCACAGAATACTCACACTTGGAATACTAATAACTTACTGACCGAGAGTGAGGGCAGTACGGGAAAATATCCAACTGAGGTCTTGCTGTAAGTCCGAAACATTTGCAAAAAAGAACAATTGTAAAAAAATGTTCTCTTGGTTAGTAAAACTACTCTACAGCGCTTTTTATATAGAATACTGACATTAGAATACTGACTTTATTTAGGATGGTGTCAAATTCCTCCTGGCTATCTGCAAATAAAATATGCAGCTCTTCACAAAGTCAAAACACAACTATATTCGTGACTGCTTTAATAGTTATAAACACTGTAGAATTTACCTTGTAATTTCGACTTTCGCTGAGAAAGTTCTTTAACCACAGAAGGTGCTCTTTTTCTTTAGTTTAGGTTTATTTTTCTTTGTTTTGAATAGTTTGAAAGACGTTTAGACTCTTTTTGCTGTTTGAAACTCGGCTCTCGTTGCAGGGCAATAAAAATTGCATATTGCCCGTGGGCAATATGAGAAAATCCTGCTTCGTCAGCAGCCAATCAAATTGCACGATTCATCAAAACAAATGCTTGCCATATAATAATATACAATACTATGCCGTATTCACACTAATATTCCACGTGAGAATACTCATGCAGTATGCGTTTTCTTCTGACCCGTATAGACATGTGAATATTTCAGAATACGTCACTTTTCATGCAGTGATCTTTTTCTTAAATTAAATACAGGACAACATCGGAATACTTCAAACTGGTTATGGGAAATGAGTCATATTCCATCTCCTCCCATATGTAGCTAACTATCTCGACAAAACCATGGATGCTATGAAAGACAACGCAGGTTGTAACATTGTTCTGATCGTTAGTCCACTAAACGGTGTAATCGATAACCAGATCTCCATCTTGCATGAACATAGAATTGAAGCAACTGTTTTGAGAAGCAAGAGCCATAGTGCAAATCAAACTGCCAATGAATAATATGAGACTGATACACCTAAGGATTGTGAGGAAAATCCACAGTAAGGAACATCAGACAAGGAATGTTCAAAATAATATTCTCTCATCCAGAAGCTTTCATTTCTTGTAAAGATGGGAGACGACTTCTTATGTCTAGTGTATTACATAACAGTGTTGTATCAGGTGTTATTGGCGAGGGGCACTTTTTCGAAGAATGGGGAGTGGAGTTTCATAAGATTTTGCAAAACTATCCCAATTACGATCGCTTTTTCCTAAACCGCTGTTGTTAGTTCTAACTGCAACAGCACCGAGAAGCGAGATGTATGAGAAGCGAGATGTACGAGAAGCGCTAACAAACACTTTTTTGCTCAGTAATCTGAGTGTGGTGGTTGCTAGTTTAGATCGGTAAAATATTTTTATGCATAAGGAGAAATATAAATGCTACAATCTTGGCCATAAACCATAGGACGACAATAAATTTTTATGCATTTTTAAGGCCTCCCCCCTTCCCCCCATTCAATGTTGCCGTTTCATGTATATTTATGACCTGACCCACTGTACAACAAAATTGTATGTGTACTAGAAATGTGGGAGAGCAACATTGAATGGGGGGAACGGGGGGAGGTGCAAAATGATTTTAAAAACCAAGTATGGTTGATGGGCTATATACCAAGTCATGGGTGACGTCGTGAATAATTATCATAATCGACAAAGCAACTTTATTATTTAATATATATTAATTACGTCATCAATATAAACTATAAGGTTTATTGTAGGTTTTGGTTAAGTCTTCGGATCCTAAGGTCTTTAGGTTTCTAGGTCTTTGGGTTTCTAGGTCTTGAGGTTTCTAGGTCTCTGGGTTTCTATGTCTTTGGGTTTCTAGGTCTCTGGGTTTCTATGTCTTTGGGTTTCTAGGTCTCTGGGTTTCTAGGTATCTGGGTTTCTAGGTCTCTGGGTTTCTAGGTCCCTGGGTTTCTAGATCTCTGGGTTTCTAGGTCTCTGGGTTTCTAGGTCCCTGGGTCTCTGGGTTTCTAGGTCTCTGGGTTTCTAGGTCTCTGGGTTGCTAGGTGTCTGGGTCTCTAGATCTCTGTATTGATAGGTTTCTGGGTTTCTAGGTCTCTGCGTTTCTAGGTCTCTAGATCTCTGTATTTTCTGGGTCTCTGGGTGTGTGGGTCGATGGGCCTACTGTATGGGTCTCTGGGTTTCTGAGTATCTAGGTCTCTGGGTTTCTGTAAATGTATGAATTATGTGTTAGTTATTCAAACAGTTCTATATCTTGTAACTGTTGTAACACGAATTAAAGCTAGTATGAACGGTTCAAGCTCTGTGATCGAATCAGTCAAGAGTCTCGCATTGACACTTGTTAAGGTTAAACACAGTATAATGACGCGACCGAAAGTGCTATTAAGTATTATAAATTACAATCAACTTGTTACGATTTATATATACATATTGAGTCTGCGAATAATCATTGGTTTCGACATGTACACTTTGACTGGGGTTCTAATGACACGAGCATCTAACTTGTGTTTGACAAAAAATATAATCCAGTGTCGTATATTCCTAATGAAAAGTATATGAACCATATTGGCAAAAGAAAATAAGTCGGTGGTCGCGTGTGGTTAATTTAATGAGATTACGCCTACGCAATTTGCAATGTTTCCTTTTCTGCTCAGTAATATACATTTATCAATTTAGACTTTTTAATAATAGTGCGCTCTTATACACGTTCAGGTTAAAATTTAATTTACAATTAATTAGTACTTTAATAAAACTTTTCCTTAAACCTATCCACAATCTTTACTTTCTATCCAAATTCTAAGCAAATACGTATAAGAGTTATATGACAAACCTACCAGGCTAAGATTTCAAACATAATAAAGCTCTAGACTGCTGGTACAAATGAAACACAACAATATTGCCAAAAAACATATATATTCTCATTAATGGATATACTTCTAATAAATCACTGCCAAACAGCACTAAAAATAGTGCTATCATATCAAATTCGAATACTGGACAATTAGCATTATCATGAAAGGAACTATGGGAGTATAGATATTGAAAACACCACGTTTATTTATTTATTTATTTATTTGATAAAGTTTTCTATCCATACGCCTGGATCTTCATTAGTGCTGCTATCCCATATATACAAAATCATATACATTACATATTCACACCATGTCTATGGATTTGCGGCACTGATATAGTGAAGATCTGGGTTTACAGATCTAAAGCTTTAATTGACAAATAATTAACAAGCCCATAATCCATACTTTTCAAAACCTGTTGTTCCAATTTTATTCCTATTTGATTACTATATAAATGCCGTTCTATTTAAACTGTTTAAAAATGTGAAACAGGCTTACAAATTAGCTATCTTTTAACTATGTATTCAGTCCAATTCCATGTCAAATTTACTGCTATATAATATAAAAAATCAATATCTTTAATAAAATTACATAGGCTCACTGCATGTCAATTGTCATACTTGAAACAAAATACTTTAGTTAATTTAAAGCTAGCCAGAATATAATATATTTTTATATCTCAGTGTACATAAGCGCTCATATAAATGTCAACAAAACTTGATAATTATTTAAATTGTTCGCCACATAAAGTTCGGTTATTTAGTTCTTTCTGCACTTTCGTCATCTGCGACATCGCTGCTCCTGAGAGGCAGTACTCGAATACTCAGGAAGACCAACTTCTTTCCATCTCACGTTGTAGCGATGATAGGACTAATTTTCTTTGTGCTAGAATGTTTTTGATAATTCTAGTCACCTTATCCTTTGACTGGACACTGGTATTTGTTGAACCTGTCAACTTAAAAACAAATAAGAAAGTTTCATATAGACGATCATAGTCCGGTTCCTGTTCCCCAAAAGCGACTTGGCTGTAAACTATTTGTTGCAAAATGAAATGATCATAATCATTCCACAAGTTGCGAGGAAACTCTTCGCCATGATCTGCAAATAAGTCACCGGAGGTTTTGGGGGTGTTGTTGTGTTTTCTTCGCTTTCTGCTAATCGTTTTAGTTTCGTTAGCCACTCTTTTTCCATAAGGGTATTACAATTCTTGCATCCGCATTTGTCGCTGCAACCTTGTATTCTCTGAAAACATTTACATCGAGAACTGTAATCAGAACAAATGCTTTTCCCGGTCTCTTTATTACTTCCTCGACCACATCTACAGGATGTTACAATTGACTGGCTCTTATTTTCAACTCCAGCATCACATTGTATCTGCGACGCAATCGCATCATAGTGACCTTTACCACTTTGGTTAAAGGCAACATAAATAGGAATTGCCGATAAAGGAGCCTGTCTAGGAATCAGAGGTATGATTGGGTAGGTCTCGATCAAAGTGAAAATAACTACTGGACATTTTAAAACATTGCTGAGAGCCATAAGCACGCTATTACCTAACTCGCAATCAAAAACCCCTCGTTGGATAAATTGTTGTGCCATTTCATAAAATGAAGATTTATCGGCAACAGTAAGAAACATTTCATATTCATGACTATATTCACCAAGCCACTCCATCACAACTAGTTCCCGCAAACATACTACCCTTTCACATACATCTTGGTTTTTGTAAATATTGATCACTTTAAAGTGGTCTGTTAATGGGGAAGGATCTAAATCAAAGAATTTTTCTATCCCGTAACCAACAGAAGTGAAGCAACAATCCCCATCACCATCAACGGGCAGCACTTCAAAACCATAATTACTGACAACATTATTTAATCTTTCTGAAGCTTTATCGTATTCACACAAGACACTACTGTCTGGATGTGAGAAAAGTAACGACGACGATGCGTGATCTAACCAATTTGACTGACATGACATAATGGGAGCTTGTGTTTTATTGAAAACTTCCTTCGCCAGATTCATCATAACTTTGGCTCTGCTAATGATGTTATTAGCATCATCGTTTGACATCATTTCTGCATCAACGGTATGATCGGTATCACATTCTGATTCTGAATCGTCATGGCTACTAGTTTCTGATGTGCAGTAGATTTCTCCAAGATTTGTGTTACAGTTTTCAGAGCCTGCCAAAATATCACTCGGTAAATCTCGCACTTTACCTACTCCGATACCGAATTTCTCTGATGTTTCAATTCCACCATTCTTCAGAAATGTTTGATACCATTTGGTGACAGGGGGAATAACATGCCTTTCTCTTCCTTTTGCTCCATTACTACACTTTTTGTTTTGTTCCATATGATTGTAAAATATTAGGAAAAGGACAGCCACTGCATAACTTACACCCATTCGGTTTTTATTAATCCATTTTCTCAACTTACGATGAAGACGTTCGTTTCTGTTCGTTCCAATGCCTGCTGGGATATTGCTAAGACAGCCCAACCGTACATGTTTAAGTAATTTTTCAACCTCATTTACGGCTGATTTGGGAAGGACGCAAACATCGTCAATCGTTTCTGTCTGCCATCTCTTCACGAAACTACAAAGATTTTTTTCAAGTTCCTTGGAAGATGGAGTAACTTGCTTTCGAATTTGACCAATGTCGTCATGCGCACGGAAGCACAGACGCAATTCTTTGATCATAAGTTTTTGTGTCTTTCGAAGTGCTGCATTAACCCGCCGCTTTGGAATCTGTGCAATAATTCTCTGAATGGCGTGGAACAAATCTAATTTTATTATGGAGTTCTCACCAAAAATGTTTTTTAATTTTGCCTGAAGAGAACAGCAGTTGTCTACAATAATCCCTTCAATTGCTTTTCCGTTAGAAGTCAACCGGGCATTTAAAGCGCGAAGCAAGCAAGTGACATTATCTATAGATGTACCTTTGGTAAATTGCCATGATAATATGTTGCTGTTTTCATTCATAACGATAAACAGGGAATCATACAGTTTGTTCCATTTTCCATGTTTCCAATAGCCAATATTAGCTGTTACCTAAAAAAATATAAAATATAAAATAATAATCTATCTCTAACAATCATGAACTAAATTTAACATTCATAAATTATGACTGCATGTGAAAGAAAATCAAAACGATTGATGCAGGCCATCAGTTAGCCGTTAATCGATCGTGAGAGAATTCTTCAGTACTCTTTGCAATTTAATTGAATTGCATGTTTGTTCGTCTTGGTCAAATTTACATGCATTCACAAGCTGCTATCTTGTGGCAGATGCTACATATTAACGTGATAAATACTAATTATTTATATACCTTAAACGTATGATCAGCTGAAATCCATTTTCCGTTCATTGATGCCATGTGCTGGATGTACATGTGTTCAACATCTAAAAAGCTTTGAAGAAATATCTTGGAAATTAGCTTTCTACTTATACCTTCTTTTTCTGGAAAAAATTCGGGAAACTCTTGTGCACTAGGAGTTTGCTCCAATGTTTTTAAAGTTTCAAATTCACAAGCTTCACGGTAGTGTCTTGCGCTGTGTAGCTGGATTATCATTTTTTCAATATCCATAAGCTGAATGCCAGTCTGGATGCTTGATGAAATGAACTCATATAATTCTCTTGTTACTCCAGACTTGTGGAATAGAACGAAAGGAATGCGTAGAAAGGGAAATCTGGTCCGTAATGAATTGAGAAGTGCAGGATCATGACCAATAATTTCATGTTGAAATTGCTCACATAGATAAACACATGAAACAAGGAAAACATTATTTTGCAAGCAGATAAGTTTCCTGGGGTTGTCTCGTGCAGAGGAACCATCTTTCCACCGCCATTTTCTTAGTCGACCTTGACAAATGGGACAATGAAGGATAGTATATGCATTATATTGTACAAGTGGATGCCAAAAAATCAACGAAGGATTGTGAACGACATTCGAAGATTGCTCAATATCGTTGTGAAAAAGCGTTCTTGTCGGAATTCTACATTGCGTTTCAATTCCATTCCAATTGGAATTTTCATATGCATCAATGGCACATTTTATGTATTGTATCCAAGCAGAAGGGATCCCCTCGACAATACTAATAGAAATAATTGACATGGGAACCAAAAACAACAAAACAAACTTAGACATTTTCTTGTGATAAATGAACTACTGACCGAAGAATATTATCTATATCTTGAATAATGTACAGCAATGAATTAAAGCTTGGGTTCTCAAGCTATATTTATTTTATCTGAACGGAAATACGTATTGATACATGTGTGGGTGTGTATACAAATTGAAAATGTTGCAAAAATAAAGTTATGAGTGGAAATATCCTAGCATATGTGAAACAGATGACGATGTGCAGAGACAGAGAGTTATTTAACCTTAGGAGTATGTTGTTATATTGGTTGAATGAATCGGCACTAGAACTGACATGGTTGGTAAATTTGCAGGTAATATTGACAAAATACCCTGAAGTCATTAAAATTAACCTTGAAAAACATGCAACGTTTTCACGTCAAAACATTCAGGAATGCCATTCCGTTCCTAATTATCGCCGTGGAAATAGCAACATGCACGAGAAATAATGGGGAGATTTCAGCAGAAAAAGGAGTACGGAGTTGGAGTGCGGAGTACAGAATCTGTCAAAAAATTGTTTATTTTGCCTAAATATTCGATTTCAACAAGTCTCCGTGTGTCCGACTTTATGGGGGCTTAAAGTGGAAAACGCGGAGTCTGTCAAGACATTGTTTATTTCTCCCAGAGATTGGATTTTATCTTAAACGACATTTTGTACCAAATGAAAAGCACATGTGATGCGACTTGACATAGCAAGTCCTCTCATTGTCAAGGCCAATGAGTTCCTTATATTAATATCGGTAAAAAGATCCAGAAGGTCCGTATTGTTGACAAACCACAAAATTGTTTAAGCAAAATAAACAATCTTTTGACACACTCCGCGTTTTCCACTTTATGCCCCCATAAAGTGGAAAACGCGGAGTCTTGTTAAAATCGAATCTTTAGGCAAAATAAATAATTTCTTGACAGACTCCGTACTCCGCCTTTTCCACCATGCCGTAGGAATCCCTGAATGTTTTCACATGCACTAGGTCAAGTATATCCGCGGTTTTTAAAGCACTTACGATTGTCATTCATTCTCAAAGGCGTGGTAATAATCTCGTTAAGAACTCGTTAACGTTCAATAACACACCTAATAGGTGAAAATCATCTGAAACAACAAAGCATGATTACACGCGGCACAATATACCAGAATCATACAATAGATACAAAAACTTCAATTAACTAGCATATAGTAGTTGTAGTAGCTGTTCACATAGCATATAACTAGCAAGCATGTAGTTGTAGTAGCTGTTCAATTTCCAATTTAATGTCTGGGGGCGTGTTGCTTTATAATTAATAGAATTATATTACAAAATCTAATAATGATTTTCATTCTACTCGCTTTTATACTAAGCATACACGTTTTTTGTACCAACTTTCAGATTTCTTTACAAAAGCAGTATATTTCATGAAATTTTGTCATAGAACTACATTTATATATTTGTTCTCAATTTTATTAATAAATCACACGTATGCTACTTTTACAATAATTTTCCATAATTTATTTTAAGATCGAACTGTACATTAATAACGAAACTTCAATTCCCGAAATTTACGACACCATAAAATTGTTCTAAACACAGCAATGGGTAGATTATTTTGCGGTGTAAACAATTATTTTGAGTTAATAGTTATAATCAAGGTAGAGTGAGTGTCCTTATATGTCGTGTGTCGTGGGTTAAAAGTCATATGTCGTGAGGGTACGTGGGTAATGTTGTGGGTCACAAAATGTGCTAAAAACGATTTTTTTCGTTGCGAACATCATGATACATGCATGTGACTAAGGCAAAAACGATACAATGAGTGAGTGGCCTGGTTACTTGTCAGGGCTATCCGCATCAAGATTAGAGGTACCATATTCTGTAATATTCTCCTCAAAATCGGCTGGCAATGCGCTCTGTTGGCGAAAATCGCGAAATTACTTTTGCAGAAAATCGCAGAATACATCCTTTCCATAATTACTTCATTTGGCCTGGGCGCCTCGCTCTCATGAATCGTGAGCCAATTACCTTGCGTAATTTACTAATGAGAACGAGCCTCCAAGACCAAAAAGAATGTCTGACATAATTATCGAAAGGGTGTTGCTTTCGAACGCCACAAAAATTAGTGCTCGACTCAGTGTGTTTGTGCATAACGTGCAATAGTCGGCATAATCATTTGCGACAAGTGTTGTATGGACTATAATGATTCCAAAGTTACAAATGGAAACATTTACTTTTCTGTTAAGAAAAAGATATTAAAAATAAAAATAATATTTTCTTGAAAAAATGCGTTTTTAGCACAATCATGTTATGACCCACGACTTTACCCACACTCACGATACACGACTTTCAACCCACGACACACGACAAATAGGGACATTCAGCTAGAGTGCATATAATTCTAAATTGCATCTGACTCTTGACGCCATGAAGTCGATTATTTACTGCCCCAAGCTCCGAGTTCCAGAAGTGTCGAGTGATGAAACAGTGTCAATGTGATGCTAATGTCTTGATGGGATTAAATTCTTATCAATTATTACTTCATTGTGTTAAATTGTCATCCTGTTATGGAACAGAACGGTTCATTATTGACATACTATTTAATTAGAAATCGGTGCTGCTTACCATGCATGAAAGAAGAAAAATATTTATTTACAAAATGCTAGATGTACTATAGCACGTTTTACTTGGTTTAGTTAGCCATTTTGTGATTTACGGTTCACGAATAAGTTATTCAGCTGGCTTTCTACAACCTATGCTGCAATAAAAATAGGGTGAAAATTTTCTGTGTGACTGAAAGTTAATCTTGACATGTACAACTCAATATAAGAAGACAGTCATCTTGTACATACTGTGAATCACAAATATACACATGAATAACATAATTTATAAAGCATTGAGAGTATATTAATAAAAGAATCAGTAAAAATACGAATGCCCGTCACACAGATCCGTATTTTAAATGCGATATAGTATTTTATTGACACATTTCGTATTTCTATTAATGTCGACATTCATAATTTAATAATTGAAGCAATTAGAAAACAAATATTGTAGTAAATCCTTTTTTCATGTCTTCATTAGATGGCTCTGCTTTACATATCGAATCGGATGTATTGGAATTATTTATCCTAAGACAGCTGGCACTTTCATCAGCCAACTCTTAGTCTTATCTTAAAAACAATTTTTGTTAGTTCCGACATAAAATGGGTGTGCCGTGTGAGCAATTAGTTCTGCCAAGCCCAAAAGTGCCGAAGTATGTTTAAGATGATTGGCTTGTTCTCACTAGTCATTATAAAAGAAGCTACTCTCTTTACATCAGCCTTAAAGTAGCCGGCATAGACCATTAGAACACTGCATTAAACTCTAGTCGATTTTACCCTGAAAGTCAAAGAACGATTCCGTTAATAGAAAGAATGGCAACACGAGAAGTTGTTTCAATTGAAACTATTATAAACGAAGCTAAAGATTGCTCGATCCCGTGGAAAGATATTGCACCGCAGAAGATAAATGAATGGTTGACAACGTTCGCACTCGCAAAAGGAACATGCAAAGAATTCATCCTTGCCAGTTCATTTCCAGCAGTCAGTGCATTGATGGGAAACTCCGTTGTTGAGATTTTTGACGGATTCGAAGAACGCACCAACTTGTACATGCTAGCACTTGGTGGTCCATAGACCGGTAAGACCCAAAGCCACAAAAATTGTGTAACTGAACCCATTTTACATAATTTGGAGACGAAAACTGGAGCAGAACTTGTTATCGAAAATGCTACGTCTAAAGGACTTTTCAATTTTTACATCCGAAACAAAAATCGAGTTGCACTCTGCGCCATTGATGAGTGGTTCAAGACGGTGGTTGGTTACAAGAGTGCATCGTCAGCCCCATCAATGAAACGCCTACTCCAATGTTACGATGGATCACACTGGTACGAGAGTAAAGGAAACACGAACAAAAGAATGGGTGTTCCTTCGGCTGCTTTGGCACTATCGTGCTTTACTCAACCAAACGCCTTTTTGCGTCTTGTGATGCCAAAACTAGTGAGCAACAGTAATGGGCTGTTAGATAGATTTCTAGTGTGCCTTCCATTCGCTAAAAGTGCTCCAATAAGTGAACGTATCGAAGCCAGCAAAAAACTAAAAGAAACCAATCTGACTTCTCTCGAAAAGCTATATGAACGAATATACGCAAAACATAACAACAGCGACAACGTGGTTTACTCGTTAGAAGAAGAAGCTCTCGATATCTACGTCCGTCATAGTCAGAACAACCAATCCCCTCAAGATGGCGCTGATGGCAACGCGAAAAATGATAAAAATATCATCCGATTGGCAGCCATTATCCATGTATTCTTTAATATACTAGAGCAAGCTCTGGACCAAAGAGTACAAGAAGTCCCAATAAATATCTCCGCGCAAACCTTGACAGCAGCTATAGCTCTGGCTGGATACTTTGAAAAGCAAAGAGCAATACTTAAACAGGTAAATACCTTAAATTAAACAACTAATTTTTCCCTTGGTATTATTTTCATTAGTGTGATTTGATGTACAGTACAATTTTGTATAGTTTTCAACGGATAAACAGGGAAAAGTGATGTAGTAAAAAAAACACTCACAGGTAACAAGTTCTGATATATATATATATATAACTTTAGTTTCTTTCACATCTTTCTTATAGGCCGCTAAACTTGGAGAGGTAGAGACAAAAAGCAGTATCGGCCCCGAAGAGATTCAGGAGGCAATTATATTACACCCTGGACCTTTTGTAACTGCTAAGTTGGTTTATCGCAAGTTCAGTTCACGAATTAGACCAGACACAGAGGCAGTGAAGAATGAAATGAGCTATCTGGAAGAAATCGGACTTGGAAAAATGGCGCAAGTTGATCGCTCTGATTTTTTTTTCAAAACTCTTCCAACTGATGTCCAGAATGATAGTCTCTCCAAATTTGGAATATCATCTGAAGAATATAAAGATATATTCAACAATGTTGACAGCGCATTGACCGATCGACAACGATTGCGTGCAGAAATTAGTGATCCAAATGAACAATTTGCACAATACACTGCCTCTCAAGAGGAGCAACTACCGATTGGCTTGGGGAACGATGACGAAAGTGCAGAAAGTTGAATAACTGAACATTTACACGAACAATGTTTTGTTTTAAATAATTATCATGCAAGTTTTGCAATTGTTGACATTTAGCTATATGAGCAGTTATATTATCTAGCAGTAAATTTGACATGGAATTGGATTGACAATACATAGTTAATAGTTAGCTAATTTGTAAGCCTGTTTCATATTTTTGAACAGTTAAATAGAACATTTGTGCAGCAGCCTAATCAAATAGGAACAAAATATATGGATTATGAGCTTGCTCATAATATAGTCAATAAATATAGTTCATTATTTGTCAATTAAAGCTTTAGATCTGTAAACCCAGATCTTCACTATCAGTGCAAATCCTTAGACATGGTGTGAATATGTATATGATTTTGTATATATAGGATATCAGCACTAATGAAGATCCGGGCGTATGGATAGAAAACTTTATCAAATAAATAAATAAATAAACGTGGCGTTTTCAACAAAACCAAAAATATTAAAACTCTATACTCCCATATAGTTCCTTTCATGATAATGCTAATTATCCGGTATTCGAATTTGATATGATAGAGCTATTTTTAGTGCTGTTTAGCAGTGATCTATTAGAAGTATATCCATTAATGAGAATATATATGTTTTTTGGCAATACTGTTGTGTTTCATTTGTACCAGCAGTCTAGAGTTTTATTATGTTTGAGGTCTCAGCCTGGTGGGTTGGTCACATAACTCTTACGTATTTGCTTAGAATTTGGATAGACGAAGTAAAGGTTGTGGTAAGAATAGGTTTAAGGAAAAGTTTTATTAAGGTACGAATTAGTTGTAAATTAAATTTTAACCTGAACGTGTATTAGAGCGCACTATTATTAAAAAGTCTAAATTGAAATCTAAAATTAATGTATATTACTGAGCAGAAAAGGAAACATTGCAAATTGCGTAGGCATAATCTCATTAAATTAACCACACGCGACCACCGACTTATTTCCTTTTGCCAATATGGTTCATATACTTTTAATTAGGAATATACGACACTGCGACACTGGATTATATTTTTTGTCAAACACAAGTTAGATTCTCGTGTCATTTGAACCCCAGTCAAAGTGTACATGTCGAAACCAATGATTATTCGCAGACTCAATATCTATATATAAATCGCAACAAGTTGATTGTAATTTATAATACTTAATAGCGCTTTCGGTCACGTCATTATACTGTGTATAACCTTAACAAGTGTCAATGTGAGACTCATGACTGATTCGATCACAAAGCTTGAACCGTTTATACTAGCTTTAATTCGTGTTACAACAGTTACAAGATATAGAACTGTTTGAACAACTAACACATTGTTCATACGTTTACAGAAACCCAGAGACCTAGATACTCAGAAACCCAGAGACCCATAGGCCCATCAACCCACACACCCAGAGACCCAGAAACTCAGAAACCTATAAATACAGAGATCTAGAGACCCAGAAACCCAGAGACCTAGAAACCCAGAGACCTAGAAACCCAGATACCTAGAAACCCAGAGACCTAGAAACCCAGATACCTAGAAACCCAGAGACCTAGAAACCCAGAGACCTAGAAACCCAGAGACCTAGAAACCTAGAAACCCAGAGACCTAGAAACCCAGAGACCTAGAAACCCAGAGACATAGAAACCCAGAGACCTATAAACCCAGAGACATAGAAACCCAGAGACCTAGAAACCTCAAGACCTAGAAACATAAAGACCTAGAAACCCAAAGACCTAGAAACCCAAAGACCTTAGGATCCGAAGACTTAACCAAAACCTACAATAAACCTTATAGTTTATATTGATGACGTAATTAATATATATTAAATAATAAAGTTGCTTTGTCGATTATGATAATTATTCACGACGTCACCCATGACTTGGTATATAGCCCATTAACCCAAGTATATTAAAAAGTTGTGAATTTGTTTTGTCGTTCTACAAACGTTTGGCCAAGATTGCTCCGAAAATTATATTTTTAATCCTTGACATATATATGTATTAAATTTAGAATACCAGTTGTAGAAATATTCAAAAATGTACCTATGTTCTTGTATTACTGGATAACACTTCAAGAGTCATTCTGGTATTCCTAAATATTGAACGATAGGTAGATATTAATAAATATTGTATACTGCAATTTCATACAGAGTTTCTGGGTAGGGCCATAATCTTCTCTTCAAATATCATATATGTCTATTTTCAACCAGACAGTAATTGTTATAAAGGCTGACTGATACAACGTAATTCTAGATATTTTTTTTTGTATACATATTTTCAGTTAAAGCTACACACTCCAATTGACAAATAGAATTTTTAATTAATCTTGCTGTGTAAGATCCAACATATCATAATTATAGATATGAGGACTATATCATGTGCACAACAATGAATCGTGTATATAGCCACATACACCAGAGCAAACACTCAGAAATTTCGCACCAAAAAGAGCTTTGCTGATGCCGTTGTAGAGGCATAGACGGCATCAGGCTTTACAATTGAACATTGGGTCGTCCTTATGATGTCATTGATAAAACAATCACAAGTTTACCAAAATGTGTTGATGTACTAATTAAGTCTGGGACCGTATCGGACAAAATACTATCTATATATGTATAAATGAACTCTAGTAGCTTAATAACTAACTGACAGTACTTGTGAACAGTACTCACAGTAATTGCTTAATTATTAGTCATATTGTAAATAAATACATAAAATATACACAACATTTTGTTCATTGTTACTGTCCTTACAATCTCATGGCAAATGGCTAAAACAAATTGTAGATTTGAAACAATAATTGACAGTTCTCAGTAAAACCTTCAAACTTAATATGAGATATAGACATTGTCTTAACTCATGTTATGGTGAGTACTGTCATTGTCCATTCCAAAGCCCGAATTTTCCTACCAAATACCAACAAACAGAATTGTGACACTTATGCCAACATTTAACTAATATCATATAGATTGCCTTCTTTTAAGAATAACTGGAATATATATTTAAAAACAGATATTTCATAGGAGTATGGTCTTATTTATACAAAAGCGATTGAACTTTGATTATACAACTTCTACCAGAGTAAGACCATGATTGTCTTATATGTAACCTGAAAGCAAATATAACTTGAGCACCTTAGCAGAGCCACCTTAACTAAAGACGTAAATAATATGCACCAACACATATACCAATCATATTTGATATTTTTATGCAGAATAAATTAGCGGAAGTGTCTTGTACAAGCTTAAATTCATTTTTCGTGGAAATGAACATGTAGCAATTTTCAGACAATCTTGGCCATAAAGCGTAGGACGACGATAAATTTTTATGCATTTTTAAGGCCTCCCCCCCCCCCAATTAAATGTTGCCGTTTCGTGTATATTTGTTATCTGACCTACTGTACAACAAAATTGTATGTGTACTAGAAATGTGGGAGAGCAACATTGAATGGGGGGAAATGCAAAATGATTTTAAACCCCAAGTATATTAAAAAGTTGCGAATTTGTTTTGTCGTTCTATGAACTTTTTGCCAAGATTGTAGCATCTGCAGGCGAAGACAGTTTCAAACAATCCTAGTTCCCATCGCGAATGATTTGAAGAATTTATTAAGAGAGTATCCACTCACATTAATATATTTGCCACTAAAGTGGTTTGGTTACGCATTCAACCTTTTCTCCGATCAAGCTTTTCTCCGATATACTGGGTGAAAAAAGTTATTTCCCTCCAGGAGTCATAAAACCTGAGAATTGTCTTTTTACCCAGTTTCATTCTCCGCAAACTGAACTAATGAAAAATGAAATGAAGCAATTGGAAGGTCCAGACAAGTGAAGATCTATTTTGTGTTGTTTTTGCTATGGTTGCAATAGGAATTGGTATTAACATTCATGACAATAGGCATGTCATTCATATTACAGTTCCAAGAATGATTGAGTGCTATTATCAAGAAATAGGTTGCACTGGAAGAGATGGGAAACCAACAAAGGCATCTCTCTATTACAATGGTCACAATATTTCTCTGAACAAACCTGGGATGACATCTATCTGCAATGTGTGGTTTTTAGTGTGAAGTTTCTTCGAAACTTCACAGTATTGTGATGACTGGGAGGAAATTCAAACTTATCAGTCAGTCAGTCAGTCAGTCAGTCAGTCAGTCAGTCAGTCAGTCAGTCAGTCAGTCAGTCAGTCAGTCAGTCAGTCAGTCAGTCAGTCAGTCAGTCAGTCAGCCAGCCAGTCAGTCAGTCAGTCAGTCAGTCAGTCAGTCAGTCAGTCAGTCAGTCAGTCAGTCAGTCAGTCAGTCAGTCAGTCAGTCAGTCAGTCAGTCAGTTTTAAATCTTTATTGCCTCCAATTTCTGAAGAGTAGGTATATTTACAAAGGAAGTATTAATAATAAAATAAAGATAGTGAAAAAACTAACTATTGTTACCTAACTAGCTAACTAAATTACTCCTATAACAAAAGGAAACATAACTTGCAGATTTCAGCAATAGCTCCGTCCATATGTCTGTGTTTGCACATAATGCTTCTAACTTTTTACCTAATATAACTAAGAGAAATTCCATATCTGTCAAACTTGCTAAATGTACTGCCATTTCGATTGGCATAGTATCGTTTATCCATTCCCATAGTTCTTCTCTTAATTGGCTTGTGCCATTACAATAAAGTAATGCATGCTTTACAGGATTTAAGAAATTGCTATTACAAACATTACAATAGTCTCTATAAGTTTCTGGTTTGTTCACCCGTTTTCCTTTAATTTTGTAAGATCCACAGAGTAGTCTTAGAACATCATTAATTTCTTTCATAAAGTCCGGTTTCATTCTAGCTAATAACCACCATGGTGAAATTTCAATCACAGGATGAACTT
>CACRXK020003658.1:0-35134 GCA_902702795.2 Paramuricea clavata | reverse complement strand
TATCATGCAGTTTTTTGTTCATGTTTTTATATTATTGACTGTTATTGTAACAATATTTATATGCGAAAGTTTGTAGTTCAGCCGTTGTTAATACGGAACGTACGGCTATATATTGTGTTAAAAATATTTTGACTTTGTTGTTTCTGATGACATTTTTGTTGACTCTCGACTTTTTGCTGTCGACTCTCGACTTTTTACTCTCGACTCTCGACTTTTTACTCTCGACTCTCGACTTTTACTCTCGACTCTCGACCTTTACTCTCGACTCTCGACCCTCGACTTTTAGATACACTCGATACCAACGTAGGCTTCAGTCCATTTTACTATATAGGCCAGTGACGTGTCGCCCGTATTGAAATCTCAGCGGATTCATAATTATTTACATTATACTCTAGCGCAAATGTCACAAAAAGGCAACGGCAACAAAGCAAAATTTTAATCACTATTTTTCATTATTTTACAATCGAGTTCATCCAATTTTTCTCCTTCATTTAAAGGTAAATACTTCAATTTTTGTCAATATTCAAGTTTCATAGAATTTACAGTTTGCTGCTGCATAAGGCTTTATTAATTACAGTAAGACATCTAAAAATATCATTAGTAATTAATTGTTTAAATAGTCTAATAAGTATCAGTGACAGTGTTTTTCTTTGTTAAGAACATTTAGTGTTCGTTTGTTTGCATGTTTTCTCTTGATAACTTTATTAATACTATAAGTTGGTTGCTTTCTTGATGTACGAACTGCCGAAGTTCATGCTGCAGTTTTAGCTGAGCATGATCCAACTTTAGGTTGTTGGCAGGTATTTTCCGCGGGTGACGGGTAGTAGGTGACGGGTGATGGGTAGCGTGTGCGTAGCGGGTGGCGGTGGTTCTCGTAATTCATATGTTGAACACATAGAATAATTTACGCAACCTCGTTCCCAGGGCTTTCGTGCGAGGCGGAGAGACGAGAAAGCCCTGGTCTGGGCTGGTCACGTGACTACCAAAATATGGATATATTTGACAGCTACTCGTCAAGGAGTGGCGAGATATTCTTAACTGGAAATTATATACAAGTCTTCGAAACAAATAAACAGTGTAGCGAAGTTTGGCACAAATACCAATATTTCTGGAGATTTTCAACCACAGTGACAGGCAAAGCCAAAGGCACAACTACTGTATCTGAACATGATTTCCAAGCTGCATCTAGGTGTCTCCAAGTGGTGATTCACACAAAATTTGGTTTCTCTCGTCTTTAACAACATGGCTATTGCCTTTAATATTTGGTTTAAATATTATTATTTATTATTGTCTTTATTAGGGTCCACTACAGTATATGTACAAAGTCTAATTATAAAGTCAATTATTCGGAGACCCTAAATGGGCGAGGCGCAAACAGGACTCGAAGAACCATGCAAGGCACCTTCCCAAATTAAGTAAAAATTTACTGTTCTAATTGAAAATCTATACTGTTCCAGTAAACCTCAGAGGTGCATGTGCCTCATAAAAATCGAGGGTTAGTAAATCCCCCAGTTGCTTCCCACAATGCATTGTATTCCTATTTAGTGAACAAACTGCGGGAAACAACTGGTACAAATCGTAAAATGCACCCACTCAAGGTTTACAATGTATTATGCTGTGTTATGTTTATATCATATATTATATAATGGTATTATTAAGTTAAACGTTTATTATTACATATTATAATATAGCATTTGTAAATTCTGAACGCTGATTGGCTAAGAGCCGTGTTGATATAACTCCATGTCAACACGGGAAATATTCCGCCACTTGTAACACGGAAATTGTTCTATTCTTCGGGCTTTTGACATTGCTATATTATAAAACAAATATAAAACATTTTTTCCGTATTGATATATAGTTTTATAATATAGCATTTGTAAATTCTGAACGCTGATTGGCTAAGAGCCGTGTTGATATAACTCAATGTCAACACGGGAAATTTCCCGCCGCTCGTAAACACGGAACTTTTTCTCATCCTTCGGGCTTTTGACATTGCTATATTATAAAAAAAATATAAAACATTTGTCCGTATTGATATATAGTTATATCAACACTCGTGGAAGTTGGGAAAACTCGAAATTGTGTGAAAACACTCCGCCCTTCGGGCGTCGTGTTTCCATACAATTTCTCGTTTTCCCAATTCCACTCGTGTTGATATAACTGTATATCAACATGGAAAATGTTTTATATTTGTTAAATGTTAATATATAAACAGTTAGGACCTGTGGCAAGGACAGTCCCAAGTCAAAGACCATGTGCAAGACTTGTCTGCGTCGTAAATAGATCTAACTAAGATTGAATATTTATGCTTGAGATAACATTTAAAAGAACTAGGTCTAGAGAAACTGTCAAGAGATACTTCTTGAGATACAGTGTTCCAGATATTGACAATTAATTATATTGACAAATAATTATGCTCTTAGGTCTGACTTAGTTAAGCTGATATAAATAAACACAAATATAAAACCTGTATATACAGGAATATACAGTTCGCTTCGATCGTCGGACACCAATGCTTGCATACAAATTTTATCCCTTTCACAATCTTTGTTTTATTTTATCGTATAGTCGCAATTTTCAAGTATTCAGGGTATTCTGAAACTGGAAAACTCGGTGGCATGACAAATCTTGTAGAGATTACATCGGCCTAGGTGTAGAGCTATTAAGTAAACCAGGCCTAAATTAATTTAATAGTTTCATTTAATTGTTTGTCTTTTCATTTAATTGCTTTTATTTGTGTCGATCAGTATAGAATATTGTAAATTAAAATATTACTACAATGCAATACGCATAGTATTTCATCCGACATCTGCACTACATTATAAATACTGAAAACTACACAGTAGTCTACCGACTATAAAGTAGACGTTTCTTGTTTTTCCAGGAAACGTCACAGCTCACATCAACATAGCTTTTGAGTTTTGTAACCGGCTGAGCCGAAAGTAGCTAAATCATGCAGTCGGGAAAACCGAAAACTACTTTGAAAGATTATTTTGCAAAATACACTCGTACACACAAGAATCATAAAAATATATATGTTGAAATTGTTATTGTCAACTGTCAAGTTCAGCTATTTTTAGACAATATGGTGTTAGCCAATCACAATGCAAAATTGACCGGCCCAGACCAGGGCTTTCTCGTCTCTCTGCCTCGCCCTCATACAAAACCCCTGGGAACGAGGTTGCGTAAATTATTCTATGTGTTCAACATGTGAATTACGAGAACTACCGCCACCCGCTACGCACGCAATACCCATCACCCGCTACCTGTCACTCGCTACCTGTCACCCGCAGAAAATACCTACCGTTAGGTTGTTCGTACATGGAGAAAGTGCCAAATACTGTATTGTCATGTTTATAATGTCACTTTAGACGCTTGTGAGTTGTGTGTCAACATATTTTGACATATTATTCTGTAAATATAATTTAAAGTTAACATAGTTAGAAAATTGCCTAATTAGAAAATTGGGGCTTTCTCGAGGTATGAACAACTGATTGTAGTACTGGTTAATACTTTACATTATGCCCATGATTTCATTTGTTCATACTCCTAGGAAGTACTGAATATAGTCATGTTTAATGTTATTGTTGTGTCTATAGAGTTTAGGAGGACCAGATTGGAAAAAAGATGTAACTTTATCTGTTTATATCCTCAATAAATAAAGTGTTATTATTATTATTACTAGGATTTGTGACTACGACTTACAAGTATACAACGTTATTGAACATTCACAGTTCTCTTATCAACTAATTATGTCTGATCATTGTGAAGACACTGAAGAGATATTTTCAACATCCAACAGCTTGGACTTAGCCAGTGAGGTAAGAAAAGAAAAACCTTATGCATGTGATCTTTGTGGGAAGAGGTGTTCCCAAAAAGGAAACTTAACTAGACATAAACAAACACATGAGAAACCTTTGTTTGAGTGTGATATTTGCAAGAAGACGTTTCCTCGATTAGATCGTTTAAACATACATACAAGATCACACACTGGCGAAAAACCTTACGAATGTGATGTTTGCAACAAGAGATTTTCCAACTCAGCTAATATTGTAAGACATAAAAGAGTACACACAGGAGAGAAACCCTATGAATGCGACGTTTGTAAGAAGAGATTTTCTCAGGCAACTGATTTGGGGAGACATAAACAAACACACACTGGGGAGAAACCTTACGAATGTGATATTTGCAAGAAGAAGTTTGCCCAGGCTGGCTACTTAGTAATACATACTAGAATACACACTGGAGACAAACCTTATGAATGTGATGTTTGTACCAAGAAATTTTCCCACTCAACTAAGTTAGCACAACATAAACGAATTCATACTGGAGACAATCGTTTATATGAATGTGACCTCTGCAACAAGAGGTTTTGTACATCAGGAAATTTAGAAACACATAAAAGAGCGCACCCTGAGGGCCAACCTTATGAATGTGATGTTTGTAAGAAGAGATGTTCTTCTTCGCACAATTTAGCAAGACATAGAAGAACACATACTGGGGAACAACCTTACGAATGTGATGTTTGCAGTAAGAGATTTTCTCAACCGAGCAATTTAGTAAGACATAAAAAAACACACACCGGAGAGAAACCCTATGAATGTGATGTTTGTTACAAGAGATTTTCTCAGGCAACTGATTTGGTGAGGCATAAACGAATTCACACTGGGGAGAAACCCTATGAATGTGATGTTTGCAAAAAGAAATTTTGTCACCCAGCAAGCTTAACAAAGCATGAAAGAACACACACTGGGGTCCAATGTTATGAATGTGAAGTTTGTACAAAGAAATTTTCCCAGCCAGGAAACTTAGCAAAACATATAAAAAACAAGCATTGCTTTGAATGTAATGTTTGCAAGGAGAAGTTTTCTCAATCAGCTGATTTAGTAATGCACGAGGCATTACATTTGACAACACAAATTATATCTGAGGATTCTACGGAGCTGTTTTCAACATCAAGCAACTTTGACTTTGCACAAAATCAAGGAACACCCAATGCTTATGAATGTAATATTTGCAAAGAGAAATTTTGTCAGTTAAGTGATTTAGAAACACATAAGGCATTACATTTAACAACACAAATTGTATCTGATGATTGTGTGGAGATGTTTTCAGCATCGAGCAACTTTGACTTTGCACAAAATGAAGGAACACCCAATGCTTATGAATGTGACATTTGCAAGGAAAAGTTTTGTCATTTAAATGATTTAGAAACACATAAAACATTACATTTAACAACATCAATTACATCTAACAATTGTGCAGAGTCGTTTTTGACATCCAGCAACCAAGACTTTGCACAAGAAGGAACACACAATTCTTATGAATGTGATGCTTGCAAGATGACGTTTTCCCAATCAGAACATTTAGAGAATCATAAGAGAACACACACTGTAGACAAGCCTTATGGAAGTGATGTTTGCAATGAAAGATGTTCTCAGTCAGCCGATTTAGGAACACATGAAACATCGCATTTAACAACAGAAAGTCAGCCTGACCTTTGTGAAGATATGTTTTCAACTGAGAGCAGCTTGGACTCAACAAGAGAAGAAACAGTATACAAACCTTTTGAATGCGATGATTGCAAGATGAAATTTTCCCAGTTAGAAAATTTGGAGAAACATAAGAGAACACACACTGTAGACAAACCTTATGAATGTGATCTTTGTGGGAAGAGGTGTTCCAAAAAAGGAAACTTAACTAGACATAAACAAACACATGAGAAACCTTTGTTTGAGTGTGATATTTGCAAGAAGACGTTTCCTCGATTAGATCGTTTAAACATACATACAAGATCACACACTGGCGAAAAACCTTACGAATGTGATGTTTGCAACAAGAGATTTTCCAACCCAGCTAATATAGCAAGACATAAAAGAGTACACACAGGAGAGAAACCCTATGAATGCGACGTTTGTAAGAGGAGATTTTCTCAGGCAACTGATTTGGGGAGACATAAACAAACACACACTGGGGAGAAACCTTACGAATGCGATATTTGCAAGAAAAAGTTTGCCCAGGCTGGCTACTTAGTAATACATACTAGAATACACACTGGAGACAAACCTTATGAATGTGATGTTTGTACCAAGAAATTTTCCCACTCAACTAAGTTAGCACAACATAAACGAATTCACACTGGAGACAATCGTTTATATGAATGTGACCTCTGCAACAAGAGGTTTTGTACATCAGGAAATTTAGAAACACATAAAAGAGCGCACCCTGAGGGCCAACCTTATGAATGTGATGTTTGTAAGAAGAGATGTTCTTCTTCACACAATTTAACAATACATAGAAGAACACATACCGGGGAACAACCTTACGAATGTGATGTTTGCAGTAAGAGATTTTCTCAACCGAGCAATTTGGTAAGACATAAAAAAACACACACCGGAGAGAAACCCTATGAATGTGATGTTTGTTACAAGGGATTTTCTCAGGCAACTGATTTGGTGAGGCATAAACGAATTCACACTGGGGAGAAACCCTATGAATGTGATGTATGCCAAAAGAAATTTTGTCACCCAGCAAGCTTACCAAAACACAAAAGAACACACACTGGAGACAAACATGAATGTGAGTTTGTACAAAGAAATTTTCCCGGCCAGGAAACTTGGCAAGTTATAACCTGATGATTCTGCAGAGTTGTTGTCAGTATCAAGTAACTTTGACTTTTACAAGCAATAGGCAATTCCAGCATTTAGTTTATGCGTGCAGGGGATGATGGGAAGTAAGGTATCATATTACTGATTATGCGGAAAAAGTAAAAATGGCGGCCGTGTAAACACGGAGTGATAGCTTATACTTGTAAATATTGAAATATTTCGGTTGTTTCGGCGGTTTTTATTAATTTGTTTCAGCATAATCAACAATATGATACCTTACTTCCCGTCACCCCCTGCGCGCAGAAATCAAAAGCTGGAATTGCCTATTGGACCATGCACAAGAGGATGGAACACATATTGTAAGACATGAAACAATACACACTCTATGAATGTTACGTTTTTGTGAGGCAACTGATTTGAGGAGGCATAAACGAACACACACTGGGGACAGACGTTATGAACGAGATATTCGCAAAAGGAACTTTGCCTGCTCTAGCAACTTAGTAATGCATAGGAGAATACATATACTGGTGACCAACCTATATGAATGTGAAATGAGATTTTTTCAATCAAGCAATTTAGTGAGACATAAACGAGCACACACTAAGAGATTTTCTCAATCAGATGCAGGGCGGCCGAGAGGTTGCGCGGGCCCAAGCAAAACTTTCCCAGAGGCCCCTATGACGTCATAAGGAAGCGGTTCTTTTTACAATATATTGCTTTGATTCATATTATCCGGCACTAACTCAGTTAAGCGATCTTGTATCAAGTAATTTTAGGGGATCCGGGCGAAAGTTCCTGCCACACTCTCTCGGCGACCCTGATCAGATGAATGAGCGAGTCATAAGAAAACACACAGCGAAGCACGTCCATGTGGGAAGTGATTTTTGCAAGAAGTTATTGTAACTATCAACGCATGAAGCGACGTATTTTCAACACACTAGAGGCAACTAAGCAATAAATTATATATACGAAATGTTTTGTTATCAAAAAGACGTACTCCTTTTAAGGAGCTTTGTAACAATTTAAGATTATAAATGTTCACGGAGTGTTCTTCTTTTGACGTTTAAATCTGTATTAAAATATTGGTTGTCAGTATTACATAAATATAAAGTAAAACACACTCCGAAAAACAATAGCTGAAGATATGAAAACAAGACCGCAACAAAATACAAGGCTGTCTTGTTTCAGTAGCTTTGTTTTATCTTGAGCTTGCGAGATGAGCAATCATCCTACTCCTATGGCAACCCTATAGCCCGTTTTCCACTTCGCTCGTATCACAGCAAAATTTTCACAGCCCGTATCGTACCGTAACGTACTGGTGAGCATGCGCAGCTTGAAAATGGGTTTTCAAATTTACGTAATTCCGGTAAAATTCTGGTCGATTCGTTTATCAAAATAAAAACTTCGTCGCAAGTCAAATTTTTAGCGTACTGCGGAAGTATTAACCAATCAGCATTCACTAAATTTTGAAATTTAAAATTTGTTTTGATACGTGTCGGTACGATACGCTTGAAGTGGAAAACGGCCTTGAACCTATTCCTGGCTATGCGTAACATTTTGTGCATGATTTAAGCCCGTTCTCCACTAGGCGAATTTTTTCGCGCGAAGCGAAAAACAAATCCTGGCAATGTGATTGGTCAGCGAAAAAATTCCCCGCGAAAAAGTTGGATCAATTCCTACTTCTTTACTGTTCACGCGAACAAATTCGCCTAGTGGAGAACGTGTTTTATTGCAAGGAGACTTGCATCGAAATGCCTTTGTATCGAAAATGCCTTTGAATGATTTTCAGGCACACATATACAGCCCAATGAGGCACAAATACAGCCCAATGAGGCACAAATTCAGCCCAATGAGGTACAAATACAGCCCATTGAGGCACAAATACAGCCCAATGAGGCACAAATACAGCCCAATGAGGTACAAATACAGCCCAATGAGGCACAAATTCAACCCAATGAGGCACAAATTCAGCCCAATGAGGTACAAATTCAACCCAATGAGGCACAAATTCAGCCCAATGAGGCACAAATTCAGCCCATTGAGGCACAAATACAGCCCAATGAGGCATAAATACAGCCCGATGAGGCACAAATACATAAAATGGCCAGTTTTGATTGTAAATACTGTATGTCCCCGATGATGGGGGACTTGGACGACATTTTCTATTTCGGTAGACGATGCGGGGACTAAAGCGGGGGAATGATTGTGGTTAACATATATATCCTGTGTTGCTGTTTTAGTCTTCTTTACAAGAAAAGTTTAAATACAATAACATAAATGAATTTGATTTTCTATTGCTAAACTATGAAATATACAAAACTATTTTCCCAGGGTTGGGAGACATGCGGAGACATTGATTAATTACCCTTTCCCCGGGGGCGGGGACAATTTCGCTCTTTTACTACCCCTTTAAGTCAAAATCCCCGGTTTGCATTGACTGGTGCATTACCTGTGGTCCACTGAAAAACGGGCTTGAGCAGTTTAGAGCGCCAATAAACACATAAACGAGCATTGTTTCCCTCGCGATTGTAAAGAGTTCGTGGCCCTGATGAATACTTCCACGAGCAACTAAAGACTTAAAAGACATAATTTATACTTAACAAACGACTAAACTTAAGGTGGCTCCCTACAGTTTTCTAAAATTTTAAGTATTTTACCAGGTGATCTTGATACGCGGAAAAGTACTGGCACTAGTTGTCAAATAGAAATCCATTTTGTGATTAAAACAACTGAATATCTCCTGTAATATACTTTATTTCGATTCCATATTTTTGTCAGAGCTATAGTTCTCATAACCAAACATAATTACAAAATTTCAACTAATTTCACAAAGAATAACGAAAGATATAATTGAATGAACACATCAAAATGGATTTCTATTTGGACAACCCTTTCTGAGCGCTGATTGGCTAAAATACGAACACGAGATCACCTGGCCTAGGTAGCCTTCGTTTTGAACCAAATCTATATTGAAAACACTTAAGACAGGGCAATATAATCATTTCCAGGAAAGTTCAGAAGTCTTCTGCTGTCGATATATGAACAAATAGGAACAGTGTTAGTGTTGCCATGGCAACCATGACGTTTCATCTTTTGCACTTTTATGTATCGATCAATTCGAAACTTCGCCATCCCCCCCCCGGGCTGACCCCGGGAATTTGAACTTTTTGAAATTTGACTGATCAAATTCTCCACCCTCTGTGCAAAAAATGTCTTCAAATGCCCCACTGTAACAAGAAATTAAGCGTTCAAATGCCCCACCTTCATATGAAAATTATGAAACAGTAAATACAAAAAGTACAAAATATACGGAAATGTTTTCGACAAGATAGCGAAATTCGCGTAAACAGTTTGGATACCTTGTGGAAATTTAACAGTTTTACACAGTTATGTAGTACATACCTTCAAATGAAACACATAGATTTTCCATGCCCGTTTCTTTGAGCCAGTTTTTTCACAAAACTGAGGCCGTTTCCCTCGAAATCTGAGAAAACTGTATTTGCCGCCAATACGAAGTATTTTCTGTACATGCAGGAAGCACGCGAAAACGGGCAACATTTTAAGACTTCCGGTTCAAATTCCCCACCCCGTTATCAAATGCCCCACCACATGGAAGACTTAGAACGTCAAATTCCCTACTCCCTGGAGACGACTTGAAGTCAAATTCCCGGGGGGGGGATGGTGAAGTTTCGAATTGATCGATACATTATTGTCTAATTTTACAATCAAACGGCAATATCTTTTTTTCCTTCGGTCAATTTTTCTGAATTTTTTTTTTAAGATTTATGGTTGAAAGGGGAATGACATATTAAAATTTGAAGAGATGTTTATAAGGCCGGTTTTGAGATATTCATGAATAACGACTACAAAAAATCTGTCTTATAGAATTTCTTGAAATTTTGATATGTTTGGCGAATCGTCATGCTTAGCAAACGTGCAAAGTTTAAAAAACTTTCACCGAAGGAAACGCGAGAAAAATAGGCCTAAATCCAGTTGAAGCTGTTGACGTGACAAAATATCGATTCGACATGATCACTATTTGCGTGGGGAACACGAAACGCGTACGGTTTATAGTTGGCTTTTTTAGCAATTTTCTCTTTGAGTTTTTGGCTTATATGTATCACACAGATATTTTTTACTTATTTGAAATGAAAATAAAAGATATATGTATTAAAAATACGAAACATTGAGAACACAATAACGCACTGACTTAATCCAACGTTTCTTAAATTTAGTTTTGTTATGAAAATCGGTGTGAAAACTTTTCAAAACATTCAAGTAGAGTTTGACTTTTCGTATAAAACAACTCGTAACTGTCTGCATTATAATTTTATTGGATTCAGCAGATAAAAAACTACATGTGAACTGAGTTGAATAACAGGGTTTACGTAAGTTTCAGTGACAATTCAGGAGTGCCTTCAAGACAGTATAAAATATAATTTCAGTCCGTGACACTGTTGTTGAACATTGTGAACATTATGAAATACAGTACTGAACGTATTAAATATATAAAAAAAAAAACACGCTGAATGTAGGTAAAAACTAGCTAACAACATACGTACTGTTCGAATGTTGAAAAGTTTAGGATTATAATAAAAAACTGGCGTTTTCTTTGTAGATATTAAAAATACAAAAACAACTTCCCCCGGCTTGTTTAATTGTTTCACAGAGTAGATAAGACATACAGAGACGTAACTGACCGTTGTAAACACTGCGGAAGATTACGTTATCATGTACCCACTTTTTTTCAGGCGACCGGGCGAAAAATGATCAACTGCGCGTGCTCAGCAAGTTTAAAGTTAGTCGTCATCAGGACGTCATCCAATCAGATGCACGCATCTAGTAACTTGCCGAGCATGCGCACAAAAAAAGTGGGTACACTAGTTACGTCTCTGTATGTCTCTACTCTGTGATTGTTTCAAGATTTTTACCGGGCCACGACGATTCCACGCGCGAGTCGCGAGGATGACGTCTGAGCTATATAAATATTTTAAAGTGGACTATAACTGTAGGGAGCCACCTTAAATGAAGCCGGATAGATACTGATGAAATGAAAATCGAGATTTCACGTCGAATAATTATAACTCGGTCAAAGAAACTGGGCACTACAGTAACACCGTGAAGATTAGTATGCTACCCTTGGCAGCAAATACCAAGATGGCCGACTGCACGTTTTTTGGTCAAAATATTTCGAAAACCAAGCAAGGTACGAAAAAGTTGTAAAAGGTCTTCATAATATATAACTTTAAAAGTTCTTTCAAACAAGACAAAGTTAATTTTTATTGCCATATCCCTTTAACTTACAATAAGCAAAATCCTTTACCAGTCGATAATTTCGCGAAATATGAAGTAAACACCCTCTGAAAAGTAATATCTCTCAAAGCCCCCTCTATTGAAACAAAGGCATGCATGAACTTGTGGTTAGAACATAGTTAGGTTAGAACTAGACAACTGTCTCCCTGTAGCTCAGTTGGTTAGACCGCTGCACCAGAATCGCAGGACCGCAGATTCTACTCTTGCCAGAGGGCCGACACTTTCGCAACTGCTCCTGGTTAGGTCTAATATACAAAAAAATCCACTCGAAATTTTCATCTACAAATCCTTTCAACAATTGAATCAAGTGTTTGTTTGGAGGCAAAAATAAAAAGCTTAGTCCAAAATGAGAGAAAAGATCATGGCATGCGCTAGTCGCCCAGTTAGTGCAGTAGCGCGTTAGTCTCATAATCTAAGCTATTTAAAGTACAGTACGGTACTGTTTAGTTTAATATGAAAATAATTATAGTGAATACAAGACCATCTGAGATTATGAAAAGCCAGTTTCTAGGTAAACCAGTTTCAATCCCATTGTGTCAATAAGCCGACATAAATGTTTTCTTTTAGCAAGTCTTCAGAACACCAGTATGAGTGCATAATCACTGTTTATTGTCCAAGCAACTAAAAATAAATAAAAATAGTGGTTAGGTTTTGCCTTGTCCTTGATCATAAATTGTGTTGGTTATAATTTTTTTTAGGGGGGAGAGGGGGGGGGGCAACTTAGTAGGGTCTGGGGACATACTCTTCCAGAAGATGGCATTTTGGGTCTGTGAAACGGCATTTTCTGCATTGTGGAGGCACTTGGAGAAAAGTGTAAAGGTCTTAATAAATACCTTTAACATTGCCAAATATTGATTTCAGAATATTTGACAATTTCCCACGCCCGCTGCAATGCTAAGATCCTGATATTTACCCTTAGTAAAACCCACCTATCCGAAAATACTTTAAGACATACTGTATACATTCAGGTTGTAATATACATGCACATAAGGATAACAATAATACATGGAATCACGCAAAACTTGACCCTACCACACAAATTTCAAAAAGCAAACTTACTTGGGATAATCTAATTCATTTAACACCTTCTTAAGTTTTGCTATCGTTGTATTGTCACTTGACGAGTAAATCTTGTGTAACTTCAACAAGAACTCTCTGATATTCAGTTCTGTTAGTTGGGTATCTGCGTCCGACAGTCCTGACTTGCAAAAATGCCGAGATACGAATTCGTGAAAACTTTTCAAAAATGGTTCTAGAGTTTCAATGTCTTGTGCCGATTCCGTTTTTTCGTCTTCCAGCTTGCCAATGGCTGTGTTTAAATTGTCAATATGCTTGCTCAGTATTGCATTTTGTTCTTCAAGTTCTGTTGTTGCTTTGCGAAGTTTGCGTAGTTCAGACTCCCGACCTATAAAATATAATGATTAACTTTAATTGAAGGATATAACTAGCTGAAACGTAGAAAACGATCCTAGATTTTTCGAGCTCATGCCCTTCGTGAAGCAACAGGTTAAATTTAGTACTAGCCTGTTACACTTTTTAGTCAATTTTGACCTGGTTTTGCTTGGACCTACGCCTGCTGGATAAAACTTGAGTGACTCAAAATGAGTAAATTTATTCAAATTTATGAGAAATTTGCTTCTATCACTTTTTGAATAAGGTAAATCTTTACTAAAAAATTGAGTATATTTGGAACTTTACTCAAAATATTGAGTAAATTTGCCCACAAATTTTACCTCTACTTACTTTTGTTATAATGCAGGAATGCATCGGAAAATACAGGGACGTTTAAATCTCCTTCAGAAACCGCAGACATATCTGGAAAGTTGTTCACTTGGGTGGCACTTTTACTGGCCGGAATTCCTGGAGGAAAAAATAGAGGGCACATTGGGTTTTTGGCACTTAGCAACAATAATGCCGGCAGGTCAACATCTCGTGGGTGGTCGGAAGTTCCATTATCTTTTCATTGTTTTATAATTATCACTCATTTAGTGAGACCAGGGTGAGACCAAGGGAAACAGCGTGTTTTGTGGCCCCGAGAACGCCGTTGCTGCCCATGGGTCGAGGGGCCACAATACGCTGTTTTCCCGAGGTCTCAGTAAATAAGTGCTTTGCTATACAGCAAGTCTCAAAGTCTCAATAATTCCCCTGCTATTCCGAAACTGTAATAAAACCGTCCGACAGACATGCTGAAACTCTTGAAAAAACCTTGTTTTGAAATTTGAATCATTATATTAACTATGGCTGGTTGACGCGAACAACTCGCGTCCCACTTCCGGTTTTATTATTGACCGGTCCCTCACCAAAGCATGTAGTGAACATGACGTTGTGTGGACCGGCACGTGATATAGTGGGGCGGATAAGCGCACAATTTTGCAATAATTGTGCAGTTAGTATAGGTAATGGCATGGTTTTGAGTGCAATTTGGATATAACATGCACGAGTGAGTTTTTCAAAGACCTCAAAATACAGTAGCACGAGTGCTATTTGAGGTCTTTGAAAAACTCACGAGTGCATGTTTAACCATATTTTACGAGAACGCATGCTATTTCTTATTAATAATTTACATAAAAATGTTCGAAGCAATTGTAGTTAACTTACGTTTATAGCGAACCGTCCACTGGCAAAGTTTTCCTGACTTTGTTATATCACATTATACAACGCTACCAGCTTGACAATTCTACTTAACTATGTACGTTTTGTTAGTCTTATTTAAGGTAGAGGCTTTTCCATTTTAAGAGAAAGATAAAAGCCATATTTTCCAACCGAAGTCAACTTTTACTTTATGTAGCGCGGCGCCGTGTTTGTTTTGTTTTGAAGCAATCTGCGACTGTTACTTCTTTAAACTAAACTGCGTTAAATTGATTGGTTGATTTTATCATCACATTGTTTTTCCACCAATCAGATCAGTTTGCTGCAGATTTTTGCACTGTGATTACAGAAAATTGCACTGTGATTACAAAAAATTGCACTGTGATTACAGGAAATTGCACTGTGATTACAGAAAATTGCACTGCTGTTTGCCAAATCAACCAATCACAGTCGAGTAATATTTTTATGTATATTATTAGTATAGGAAATTACACGGTTCGAGAAGTATTAATGAAAAATCGCACGCGTGATTGGCGAAATATTTAGGCACACTTGTGCGTTTAATGTTTAATCGGCACGGTTTTTAACCAATCAGAGTCGAGTAAATTGACTAAAATGATATTAGTGAAGAAAGCATATTCACAGTATGTGTAGACTTCGTCACAAGTATGAATATCAGATATGGAGGAATCTGTGAAATTAATGGTGATAGCTAAAAATTTTATCAGTAAAAGAAATTTATAATAAAATGTCAGAAATTCCAAATGTTTTGCTGTTAGCGTTAATTTCACAGATGCCTCCATATCTGATATCCATACTTGTGTCAAAGTCTACACATCCTGTCAATATGTTGCTTTCTTCACAAAATGCACAATACTTTCACTTATCCGCCCCACTAATACGGTTTTGACCAATCTGCAAACAGGAAAATTGAACTTTGACACTTGCTATGCAATAAATATTACTGTAATTCTCACCAATTGATTTGACCGGAGACCCAGGGTCTACTTATGCCCGCATCGAGCCTTTGCCCCCGGCCTCCCTAAAATTATGGAGGGCTCGGGCAAAGGTTCGATGCAGGCATAAGCAGAGCGTCTTAATGTGATTCGACTAATTTGGCACAAGCGCAAGAGCGACCTCAAGCACAAAAAAATTCATGTGGTATTTCGAAGTATGAATCAAACAATCTTAAATTTTCAATCTTATTACCTCGCTCATATATAGAAAGCCCTGCATATCTTCCTGAACATAATTCATGAAAATTCATATTGGATATGTATACCTTGTGTCGGAGCTTTCCTTTGTGCTACTGTCTCCACAGTATGGTCATCTTGTCTGACAGTCAGAGTAGATTTCTTAGATTTTTTACCACGAGTTTGAGCTTCCAAAATGTTACGTTGGTGTTTGCGACTTTTGACATGCTCTCTGAAGTTGTGTGCGTTCTCAAACCACTTGTTACATGGTATACATATCAAATGACTCCCTGGCTATATAGTTAGAAATAAATGAAACTATGTTATTATACTTATTTTGCATTCATGTACATACACACACACAGTAACTTTCCCACAGACCACACACAAATTATATAGATATAGCAAAAAGTTGAAGACAAAGTCTTTGTTGTTTCCATTCTTCCTTCTGTCACTTTCTTTGATATTCATTTACTTCTCTTTCTTTCACATATTTCATCAGTTCCCTTCAATCTAAATTCATTTGGTTTTTCTTCTTCACTGATTTAACCTTTTTAATTTTTACATGACTGCATCTTTGAAGCTCAGAATAAAGTGTCAGTAATAGAAAATGAACTCACTGATGCTTTCTCTTCTTGCTTGAGAACTGCAAAACGAGATCAAAACATAAGTAGTATCATAAAACATCTGAATTTGTTCATATCGAACAATGTATCTCAATACAGAATTACATTTACCTTTTAGTGTCTTTTCTCGTTCTTGAACAAAACTTTTATAAGAGTCAGTCTTCTGGTACTGCTCTAATTCAGTCATGTATTGTTTCTTATCTCTTTCAGCTTGGTCAAGATAACTCTAAAATTTGATTGAGAGACGATTACCAATTTGACCAAATTTTATTGTCATGGTAGTGATAACAAATATCGTTAGTGTGCTATTTCGTATGTTTGAGTTAAGCCAGCTGCTCTAGGTTGAGAGTAGGGATGGGGTTAGGTTGGGTAACTAATGTACGTGCTGGAAAGCAGGCTGGGGACGGTAAACTGATAAATATAAGTATCCCAAAATAGAAACACCAAAACACCGAGAAAAAACTATGATAGTCGTAACAAGCTCCCAGATAGGCCTATTGCCATTCAATAGTGATATGAAAGGCCTATACGGTGCGTTACGGACAATTAAACTCGATCAGAATCCCAGACGGATTTAGACCAATAACCTACAGCCAATCAAGACCTTGGAAAAAACGCAGGTTTTAACTTCCTCATTCGAGTGTTGAAGCATTTTATAGATGACCATAAATAAACAGCAAAATAGGTCTATTGGCTTGGAGTTATTCCTCGTTGAAAAAAATGATGATGTAATGAAATGCAGCTTCAAATAACGTCTAGATGATGCGGACAAAAAGCTGGATTTGGGGGTTTTATATTTTAGACTTTCTTTGGTCTTCCTCCCTCAGCAAAAACTAACCCTTAGGCATTGTCTAAACCCAATATCTCAATCATAAAACCAAGGCTAAGTCAAGACTAAGCACTTTCCGAAAGGGTGGTGTGTTGGGTGACCAAGCCCTGTGTAATAACTTATCACTTTTTATATACTGTTTGAATTGAAAGTTTTGAATTTCAATTAAGTATATAGATTATCTATATCCATTCAACTACCAGGTTTTTTTTGCTGGATTTTCACAGAGAAGATTAGTTTTACCTAAATTGCTAGGGGTTTGGGAAGGGCTGTACACCCTTAAAGAGGCAGGGTGGTTTTTCTTGTGTTGTTATGAATTGCAAGTGTATGTTTTTCCTTGCTTTGTTGGGATTCTGACAAGAAAAACAAACTTCATTTTTACTGCACTGAAACGCTTGATGAAATAGCTGAATTTCAAAACTCAAGAGTTTTTGGGCAGCATATTTTAAACCTTTTAAGTTAAAAAAAACCTTAAAAGTGTATGCTCACCTGTTTTTTGTCTAATGGCATTTCACTCCACATAGTCCCCAGAACCTTTGTAAGTTCATTAACTGCCACGCCTGGATTTTGAGATCGGACAGCGTCACGATTCTTGCTTAAGAACTGCAGGTACGCACTTAATGGAGGCTTAGGTGCATTCTCATCTCGCCAGAGTAGCTTCTGCTTTCGTTTTCCACTAGTCATGAGGTTGGTTTTGGTAGTTGGTGAACTAGTAGTGGTTGTGCTAGTAGGCTTTGGTGGTGAATTGATACCAGTACCACTATGAGTATCAGCGCCAATGGCAGGGTCAGCAACGATATCTACAGTGGTGTCAGATATGGTACTTTTAGTAGTCGTGGCAGGAATAGTACCAACAACAGTTGTACAGGTACAAAGATTATCAGTAAGTTTATTATTTGGTTATGCGCCCTTTCCGTGAGCACAGTTTTTACTTCCTTAACGTAACTACGATAAAATGAGTTGTCCCTAACTTCTTGTGGTAAACTGTTAAATATGGTAGCTGCAGAATTAAGACATTCTGATTAAGACATGGTATTTTTATGTATATGATACCATTAAGACATGGTATTTTTATGGCAGCTTGATACAGTTTTCAGGATATAATACCATTAAGACATGGTATTTTCATTTTTATGGCGGCTTGATACAGTTTTCAAAAAACTTTAGGTGTATAACAGTTTGTCTTTTTATGCAGCAGATATGTATTAGGATGTTCATACATTTTAATGTTTTTCTTTCCAACGCATGAATAAAAAATTCACTGCAATGGTATATGCAAGTTGCCATAACAGGTCATACTGAAAGGTCTTTTGCTAATATTAATTCCTGCAGACACAAATGATCACACAGTCAGGTTATTCATATGGCATAAAGTTTTGTTTTTCGCAATTCTTGTATGAGGGAATACAGGTATTGTTAGCTGGATTAATATATTGAACCACCTTAAGGTACAACAAGTTTGTGATTTTGTGTACCATTGATCAGTGAATGCTGTACTACACATACTTGTGGTGGTATTAGTAATGGTACCAGGTGCAGCAGTTGATAATTGCTTTTCGTCAACCAAATCACTAGAAAAAATACCATTATAACCATTAACCCATTCTATAACTTCTTGACAAAGGGCCTTTGCTTGAAACATGGAAGTTATCCTTGCATTTTCCCAGTAGTTCAATCCCAATCAATCCAAAGCTTTCTTATCATTAACTGGTAATAACTAGATGTGCACAATCTCATACCCTGCAACTAGTCCAGTAATACTGGGGAAGGAAAAGATAGATATACAGAAATATTTTATATAACATCAAGCTTTCATTTGTATAGTAGGGATGCAACTACCTGAAATATACAAGGGAAAATTTGATGTTTTGAGCAAAGGCCCTTCCTTGGGAAGTTAGCAGTGGGGACGGAAAAATTACATGACTTTTACACTAAAAATATAAAAGTGATCATGTGACAAAAGATAAACCAATCAGATGGATTTAGTATAAACAAAAAATGTAAATCACATTACAGAATATGTTAAATAATACAAAATTAAAATATAGAGTTAGAAAACTACAACAAATACAAAGAAATATATACTGTATGAAACAAGTATGGAATAAGGTGAGAATTAAAAGTATTGTCAATGTCTGTTTTAAACAGGCAAAGACAGATAGAGTTAAACATGGGAAAAAGTTCATTCATGTCATAGGGGTGGATCGTGTCAAGCTTGGAGATGAAGAACATTTCATGTATTTTGCAGCTATCGTTGCTTCCAGATTCGAAATGGGGGAAAGAGGGCTTGAATTTCGATGGAATCTTTGAGACACTGTGATTGCCAGTATTAAAATGTCTGGCAACAGGCTGGTTCATCATTGCCAATGACTGCATGCCGATGCTCACCAAACCTTGTCCTGAAAGATCTTCCAGTTTCCCTGATTGCATGAGATGCAGTAGGTAAGATGGGAGGAGGCACACATGAAATGGTGCTTAATTGATATGGTATTGAGATTCTGGTGCCAAAATGGTGATATCTCTAACTTTGAGTCCAATAGAGAGGTGGGATAGTCCCGTTGGACAATTTGTGTCTCATTTCCAGAAAACTTCCTCATCTTCACTCAGAGGCACAAATTAGGGGGGGGGGGGGTTAGGGTGTACCCCACTCCCCACTCTAGCACTCAAAAATCACAAAAAGCATACAGGTCTGTAGATTTTATTTTTGTGGAGGTAGCCAATCTTCAAATGGAGCTACAGTAGGCTATGCCACATTCTCATACCCAGAGCCCATCTCACACAGGATCAGAGCATCACATGGCTCGATGGGTGCGAGAATGAGTTGCGCCGCAACTACAGATGATGCTGTGCCACGACAGTCATCTATGTACCCACCAAGGTAATCAGGGATGGGATCAGACTAGTGTATTGTTCGAAGATTTGTTTTTCCACAAAGCCAACAAACAAATTAGCATAGTTGGGACCATTTTGGTTCCCATGGCTACACCACTTATTTGTTGGTAATGCTCACCATCAAAAGAAAAATTATTGAGGGTGAGCACCAACTCAGCCAATCAAACCAAAACAGCAGTAAATGGTCCCTGGTTGGGGCACTTATCTAGAAAGAATTTGAGGGCGCTTAAACCATCAAGAGAAAATGAACATGTGAGTGCCATGAAATTGAATGTTCTGAAAAATTTGGAGAGCTTGTTTGGTATCCTTGATATAGGATGGTAAGTCCTCAACCAAGGGTGCCATGACACAATCAAGAAAACTGGAGATGAGTTGGGTGGGACAACCACAAGCAGAGACAATGGGTCTATGGTTGTCAGGTTTGTGAATTTTGGGCAAAAAGTACATGACAGGTGTGTAAGGTCCATAGTGGAAAGTTGGGCACTTTAATGGGAGATCTCCCGCGGCAGGCAAAGGTAAAAAACTGCTGATGCGGCAAAATCTTGCGGCAGAAAAACTGTAAAATTGATAGTGCGGCAGAAATTGTTCAGAAAATACCTGCGGCACAATTTGGGTGACATGCCAGTGGTGTGTTGTATCAACACATCTTAAGATGTATTAATTATTCGACAAAAAAGCTGTGTTGTAGTCGAGTGTAGTCGTTTAAATTTTTCACCTGCGGCAGCATATTATTGGCATTGCGGCAGGTTATAATACATGGTCTTGTCAACTGCGGCAGTCTCCTGCGGCAGCCAAAGCGTACTTTCCACTATGGTGTAAGGTGTGGTGGATATGAGGTTTTTGGCATTTTCAGAAAGATCACCAGTGGGGATAATGCTATGAATAGTCTTTTTAACAAGGCCGGCGAGAGGGGGGGGGGGCAAAATACCCGGGGCCCGGAGTACTCAGAGGGTCCCGGAAATATCGGTAAAATGTTTGTATTGTTTATCATGTCGCTTATGTATGTTCTGAATGAAATATGCCTACTTGCACACTATCTGCTGATCATCGTGATCGATCGTAAAACGTACCAAATATGAAATAAACGATTTTTCGATAATTTTTTCTGCAAAAACAGTTAGCCCAACATTGTTTACATCACATCTTTATCAGTTATAAGATGAAATGAGGTAAATTTATTACATCCATATCCTGGTATGGGAACATGCATGTACGCCACATGCATCATCGGCACCAAAATTCTCCAGCGATTTCTTGTAAGTAATTCGCTGGCAATTCCCTTGTTGATTGCGATTAAAAAATACTTTCGTGTGGCCATCAGCGTCAGAGTCAAGAGGGACAGGGGGGGCCCTGGCCGTGTTCACCAATTTGTCCAGGAGCCCGTGGTTGCCCCTCACCGGCCTTACTTTTTAATAGAAATGGTGGTTTAATGAGTGGAGGTCAAATCCCTGTCACCCTGTCAACGCGTGGGCTTCAATACGATATAAATCAGCCCTCCAAACTACTATATATTCACGGAGCTTTAACCTTAATACACATACATTTCCATCGGTGGGTTATCCATTTTACAGCAGCTACTCTGACCTCGTCTGAATAAAATCAAGGCAATATATCTTCGTCGAGTAACTTGAGTTGCGACAAAAAGCACCTTGCTGACTTGCTCGTGAAACGAATTTCTGCGATTTCCTTTTACGTCGTGTAAGGGTCATGTACTGTCTCTCGGCTCAGACCTCTAGCTCGGTTTTTCCAACCGGTCACCTCACAACCTCGTTCCCAGGCTCTTTGCTCAAAGAGCCTGGGAACGAGGTTGTCACCTCATTGTCCTCACAAGCCTTCGTAGCAGACGCTAGTTAGGGGGGAGGGCGAGGGTGGGAAAAGCTGGGGGGGGGGATGCGAAGGCGAGAGAAAGAGAGAGAGGAAAAATGGGAGGGGCAACCCCCCCAGCTTTTCCCACCTTCGCCCTCTCCCCTAAATAGCGTCTGCTACGCAGGCTATGTCCTCACAGGATCAAATTTTGAGAATTATAAGTAACGGATAAAATAGTAGATGGAATTTTCGAACGCAAATTTATATACATTTTTAGACCTAACCAGAAGCAGTGGCAAAAAATGCAACTATAAGCCCTCGAGCAGAAATGGAACATACGACCCCCGTGTAAAGCGCGCGCTCTCACCATCGATCGAGTCAAGGATCGACCTATTTATCGCTCTCATAATCATTTTATTTGCAATTTGTCCAGCAGCCGTTCAAGAGGACTGCTCGAATGAACTATCCGTATATAAATTTCATATTGCAATATGGAGAACGCAAGTCATAGTTCAACTACTTTCAATGGAATGAAACAGAAAACAAAATCATTTGATTTCATGAAATATCCTTTTTTCACAGTTGTTATATTCGGAATTCTTGGCAATACTTTGGTTATCATCTCTATACTAAGACAGAAGTGTTTGTTGAAGAGCAACTACTACTATTGTGTTTTTCAACTTGCAATTTGTGATCTGGGCTTAGTGCTTATAATCTTCTTGGAACTCATTAATCTCTATTTCGCCGCAGACTCGCTATTCCTAAATAATTCCCTCATATACTGTCTTGTCAGTGATATAGTTTTCTTCTTCCAAATCGGAGGGATATGTATGATGTTGATTATTTCAGTGCTTCGTTATCGCGCTACTGCACAACCTTTAAAACCTTCCATCACTCGACGAAAATTGAAAGTTGTTTGTGTTTTTATGTACATTGTTGGGTTGGTAGCAGGATATGGAACATTTATACCGTTATGTTTTATACAGAAACGTACAGCTGCCTCTGTCAAAAGAGTTCTTGATGGCTACCTGATATCCTGTTTCTATTTTTTCCCAACATTATTTATGGCTGTAATTTATTATAGAATATGTCGAGCACTCGTCAAAGAAAGCAAATACCTGAAACGCGTTTGTTCAAATCCATTGACACGAAGTACATCTGCTTCCTCTTTCAAAGTCTTAAGATATTTTCGAAATCGACGAGCTTTTCTTATTTGTTCCATCAGCGTTCTATGTTATGGAGTTGGAAATTTGCCGATTTCTGTATGGTTTATATGGGCCATCGTTGGCGAGGATAATTTACTAATAAATTATCTTTGGTTTTTCTATCTTAGTTTCATTTTAAGGATTGTTGGTACAAGTTCAGTAAACCCTCTCATATACGGAATATTTGACAAAAAATTGCTCGCAATTTGGAAACTTTGCCCCAAGTGGAAAAGAGAAAATGTTAGACCAGTTATTGTATCCAGTTGGAAAATGGACACGCGACTATAGGTTATCACGATGGCGTATTCCAATAAGCGTATTCCAATAAGTGCCAGAGATTTTTCCAGAGAAAAGAAACGGAGTTGTATACGAGCTAATTATAACCTGGGCTTGCAATTTGCTTGAACTTTGGAAACTATAAAGTTGAATAATAATGTTTGACGCGTATCGACGCAGGTTTAAAAACAAGGTATCAAAATGAGATATCTGTCGCAGTATGTCCGACGATATCTGGCGATTCTGGCGAGCAGTGCTCCAACTGAAAGACTTTTTAGCAAAGACAGATACTGTAGTTACGGCAAAGCGAGTATACCTCAAGCCAAGTCAGGCAAACATGTTAGTGTTTCTCGCAGAAAATTTATAAACATTATATTAATACATTATATATATACAATATATATATTAAGCAATTGCACTGTGAAACCATTAGGCTTGTTATAAACCGTTAATTGTTAATAAATCTTTGAGACGTACCATGACTGGTTTCATGCACTTTTTACTGTTTGTGATGCGTATACATGCAAGTTGACTAACTTACGTTTTCTCATTTGCATAATTCGATATAGTCGATATTATCGATATTATTTTTTCGATATCGATATATCGATTTTTCAATATCGCAACTGCCTATAAAAGGTTGATATTTTCACCAACCAAACATAAAGAATTTATGTCAATTATATTAAGACTAAACAATTTGGTTATAAATAATGATATTTATTTCATTCCATACCTTGTTCTCTTATAAACTACAGTTATTATTACAACTCATAATGTATCTATGTTTTTTTGCCGGTAATTCGTTCACTTGGTGTCCAAATACAATAACGTTCATAAATATCTAAATATAACTATGTTCATCTATTTACCAACGTAGCTGCCAAAGGCCCCATAAAAATTTTAAGAATCCGTTATTATCCATTAAGTTAAAGGAAACACCCATCCCCTGACCCACTTATGGTCAATGAAAACAGCAAGGGGACAGCGACGTTTCGCAGACACCGAGGGGCAAATCACTCCTAGAAAGTGTACAGGACATTTGGACTTTTAAAAGTCCAGTTGTTCTGTGGTTGGACTAAAATTGTGGTTAAAATTTTTTAATATTTTCTTATTGTTTTTAATGTTCTGGTGAAAGCTATGCAGTAAACGCAATTATAACCGATTTTTCCAACGAGATAAGGGACTGGTCATAATTTATCAGGGGGGTGGGGAGGTGTAATTCGAAATTTTAAGGAATGGTATTTTGTCACCCTCTCTCTCTTGCTCGTGTCAGTAAAAATGTACCTACCTACAACTAAACCCTGCATTCAATAAATTTTCTAATTGTGCACTTTAAATTTTCTAATTTTCCAGTTGCGCTTTAAATCAAATACTAAAATTTATATTATACCAATAAATAGTCACATATAAAACTTTAGTTTTTTCAAACTTTTCATTCTAAGTTCAAAGAATCATTTTTTTTCAATGCAACTCAAACAAAATGTGAGAAGGCATGTATAAAACAATTCATTGAACTAAAACAGCAGACCCCCTCCCCGCCTTCATAAACTGTCTACTATTTTATGAACCCCCCTTTTTCCTGGCTAAAAAATATGTGACCCCCCACTGTTTCCACCTCCCCACTCCTCCTGCTAAATTATGACCAGTCCATAATAAAAAAATATTTCCTGTTAGAAATATTCATATCAGAGCAGTCCAGGCGCTTGTCAGAATCCATATTTACTTGGGGTAAAATTGCATAAATAGATAGAACCCTGGTGTACGTCGTATTCAATTCAGACGTAAATTTTAGATCTCAAGAGCATATTGTATGAATTTTTAGTGCAGTCAAGCATATATTCGCAGATTTGATGACTTTTTCGGACTATTTGTCAAAGTGTGCAAGACGTTTGGAGTGATTTGCCCCTCGGCTGACACTACTTGAATGTTTTCAGAGTTATGGTGCTGTTCTAGATCTGTTATCTCTCATATCATCAACTTGGGGCTTTTGTTGAGGAAATTAGGATTGAATCTTTTTAAGCCACAAGTCTTCTTAACTCATTAATTGAACTTTCAATTTATTTGCTCCGAGTTGTCCCAAGAGTGAACAACAGAAAGAAGAGCTTTGGAATGCTAATAGCTTTATTGTCAAGTTTTGACGCACAAATTGTTTTGTCGTTATATATACCACATGCTCTCAAGGGATTGGTGAGATTGGTGGGATTGCGTAGGACGCAGCTCAACTTGATCTACACACGTAAAAACGCTCAAGTTGTTACAAGTCTGCAAACAAGTTTTTACAAATCTGTTCACAAGCTGTCAACAAGTTGTGTTCGCACCGTTTGTTCCCAGTTGTTGTAACAAGTTTGGAACAAGCTGTTAATTAATTGTAACAAGCTTGATGGCATTATCAGACTTGTTACAAGGTCAGTGTTCTAACAAGTCTGATACAGTCATGATATATAACAAGAATGTTACAAGGTTGAAGACACAAAGTTGTAACAACATTGTTAATTTGTTATATCATGAATGTATCGGACTTGTTGGAACAACCTTGCAACATGCCTGATATAAATATCAACAAGATTGTTACAAATTGTTAACAGCTTGTTCCAAACTTGTTGACAACTTGGGACAAGCAGTGCGAACACAACTTGTTAGCAGACTTGCTAAAAGATGTGAGATTTTTACGCGTGTAGTCGAAAGCTTACTAAGGGCTCCTCTGGCAGCCACCTTATGACTAATGTCTGATCACGGAGCACAGCTACGGCGGAAGGACCAGTTAGGGGACTAATCCCAACCCATCCTGCAACAATCCCAACCCATTCAGTCAAGGGACTAATCCCAACCCATCCTGCAACATTCCCTGTGGGAAGAGACTGGTGTACCCGGAGAAAACTCACGACTTTCGGTACAGCGTTGGCTAACTCTTTTCACATAAAGGCCCGTTTATACACGGGCGATTTTTGCTGCGATTTTAGTTGCGATTTTCTCCTTTTGGAGGATGTGAAGGAGTAGATTACTTAATGATGTTGTTATTAGGCTTCTACAGATTATGCTCGGCAACTTTTTGCATTTGGAGCAACTTTTTATGATATCAGCAACCGTTCAAGCAACTTCCACCAGGAAATGCATAATTTTTGGAAATTTCTGACAATATAGACCGTGTTGCTAATTTTATTTATAGAAAGATAATGAAATGCTTGATAGCCTTGAATCCCCTGACCCATATTCTCTTCAAGCTCTTTTTCTTGGTCATAATTATGAAAGAATAGCACGACAAGGCTCGAAAATATTTTCCTTACCCTTGGCCATTTGACCAGGGGCGCACATTCAAAAAAAATTTGGGGGGGTGTCCTATTTTCCGGGACCGACTTTTGTAGTATTTGTGTTTGATAAGAAAAGCCAACTATTTTAAGGTGTGCACAGTACTCGTGAACCAGTGAAAGTTCGGTTTAATTAATGTCACAGTCTTGTTATAAATACAATTAATATAAAATTTAAGAGTTGGATGTATGGTACAGGGCCGTAGGAAACTCTTTTCGATTTGGGGGGGGGGGGGCTGAAAGCGATGGCCGAGGCCCAAGGAAATTTTTAAATTTAGAGTCTCTGCAATGCCATCTCCTGGACTTTGGGGAAGATTTAACAGAATTCTGATAGTCAGAAAAAAGCGTTTTAGTATGTCGAAATTTGCAATTTAGTAGTACTAAATGACCGAAGGCGTATTTATTAACTATTATATGTTGAATAAGTTGCAGGAAAGTGTGGGTAATACCATGGATTTTAAAATAACATGTACTTTATTATCCATGGTAATACCTTCATTCTTTGCAGTTTGTCACAGATTAAATGATAAAGGTCTGCATGACATGCTACGGCCCTGTGGTTATTGCACAAAGTCGAGTAACTATGTAAAAAGATAGAATACAGGGGTGTCAAAAAGTAGACCGTTAGAAATTAACCTGTTGTTCTAATTAGCCACAAGCCCACAGTATTATTAAAGAATAGTACATTATTAAAGTCAAGAGCTCAACTATAGACAATAATGGTTCAAAATAAATATATAGTGCGTGCCCACATGATATTTAACTAAGAGTATTAAATATCTGACAACTCAAATTGTTTAGAAAGTTATAGCAATTAGCAATAGATTTCAGGCAGTGAAATCAGTTTTTAATTAGTTCACCTGCACAGCTTATTTGATCGAAAAATGACAATCGGAATTACTTCACACAAATAAGGCGTTCTGTTTTGGCAGCTCGGCCCAACGATCAACAACAGTGTCTGGGTCCATTATAGTGTATCCGTGAGATCCTTTTCACATCCAAGAGTGATTAGATCCCTTTATAGCCTTCTTTCTTTCATCATTGAACGAATGGCAGTCTTAATCAATTTAAGCTTCGAACTCGAAAAGCTGCGTGTTCACTCGATGCGGATGTAATCGGTTATCTATGTGTATAAATGCTATATACTGCCACATACCACGGTACGTAACCTCGCTTCGATTTATTAGAACGTAGACTCCTCCAAAATTGCGGATGGACTCATAGACAGGGATAGTATTCCAAGAGTTTAAATAAACGTTTAGTTTTTCAGAACTTCTGCTCTAAACGTTCGGGGAGCCAAAATTTTTTATGGATTTTGAGTGCGAGCGCCGAAGGCGCGAGAAAAATTTTGAATTTCTAGATTCATTAGAACGCTATTTCACGTATTTTAGGATGAGGTTGGAAGAAAAGTTACAACCACAAAAAGTCGCCTAATTTTGTTAGATTCCATTTCCAAAATGTCCACCTATTTCTTTTTTCGACACAAAATGATGTCTTTCAGATTTTAGCCGGACCGACTTTTTTCGTCCCATACAGGATTCTGGACCGACTTTTTAGATATATTTCACAAAACATGGGGGGGGGTGTCACACCCCCCACACACCCCCTAATGTGCGCCCCTGCATTTGACAAACTTTTTAGCTTACCATTACTTCTACAGTTTGGGAGATCCTATGGCAGTCTGCTTGACATATTTGCAAACATCCATAACAACCCCCATAACTGCAAGTTACATTAATTTGCTAAATGCTGGCAGCGCAGACCAGTTTGCAAGCTCAGTTTATGACTGTTTATCAAACCCAACAATGGTTCAGTTTGAAAGTATCATGAAAGTTCATGTGCCTAATAGTAATACACTATTATAAATACATAATAGAGTCTAGAGATTATTCATATAGCTGCAGTATGTTATTCTATTATAAATCTTAACTGATTTTATAGCTTTTTAGCTATTAAGTTGTTGTAAGACTTTATAGTTATCAGAACTATAGTTAGTTATGAACTGTTATTATTGTATTTCTCTACAGTGTTTAATATTCGGTCATATCTTGCGTTGCACCCACTCGTTTACGAGAAACTTTTGACATTTTAGAAGCAACTTTTTTTCTATTTTCGAGCAACTTTTGAGCAACTTTTTCAATTTTCGAGCAACTTTTGAGCAACTTATTCAATTTTCGAGCAACCTTTGAGCATTTTTAGAGCACAACTTCAGCATTTTCGTAGCATAATCTGTAGAAGCCTACTGCGGGTTGGGGGGGGGGGCGACGTTTCTGTCATGCACGATTCACTCGGCTATGTCGGCATGCATGTTCGTGTTGCGATATATTTCTTCCGCCACCTTCTGGATGTATGGATTTTTTCAGAACCTTTTTACTTGTATGGATTTTTTCTGTTCTCCCCCCCCCCACTTTTCTAATGGTCCGTCCCTTAAATTAACTAGGTACGTTTCTTTCCTTATGTATCCTTTGCTACATTATCAATCTAAACAAAATGGTACTGTCGGAATCGTCGAATGGCGTCAAAAATGGCCCATATACGCTAAAGCACATGCAGTTCCACTGTTTCCTATAGACATCTGGATATCGACATCTTGTCCTTTGTGTAAATTCTTATTGGCGGAGGACATCTGTTATCGACCTATTTATCGCTCTCATCAGGATCATTTCACTGCAATTTGTCCAGCCGCTCAAGAGGACTTCGCGAATGAACTATCCGCATATAAATTTCAGTTCAACTACTTTCAATGGAACGACACAGAAAACAAAATCATTTGATTTCTTGAAATATCCTTTTTTCACATTGTTATATTCGGAATTATTGGCAATACTTTGGTTAACATCTCTATACTAATAGACACCTTAATTGTCCTTTGTGTAAATTCTTGTTGGCGGAGACACCAGTTATCGACCTATTTATCGCTCTCATCATGATAATTTCATTTGCAATTTGTCCAGCCGTTCAAGAGGACTTGAACTATCCGCATATAAATTTTATTTTGCAACATGGAAAACGCAAGTCAAATTTCAACTACCTTAAATGGAACGACACAGAAAACAAAATCATTTGATTTCTTGAAATATCTTTTTTCACATTGTTATATTCGGAATTCTAGGCAATACTTTGGTTATCATCTCTATACTAATAGACGTCTTAATTGTCCTTTGTGTAAAATTCTTATTGGCGGCGCAGGACATCTGTTATCGACCTACTAGTATCGCGCTCATGATAATTTCATTTGCAATTTGTCCAGCCGTTCAAGAGGACTTTGCGAATGAATTATCCGGATATAAATTTTATTTTGCAACATGGAGAACGCAAGTCACATTTCAATTACTTTCAATGGAACGACCGCACAGAAAACGAAATCATTTGATTTCATGAAATATCCTTTTTTCATCATGAAACATCTGCTTCCTCTTTCAAAGTCTTAAGATATTTTCGAAATCGACGAACTTTTTTTATTTGTTCCATCAGCGTTCTATGTTATGGAGTTGGAAATTTGCCAATTTCTGTATGGTTTATATGGGACATCGTTGGCGAGGATAATTTACTAATAAAATATCTTTGGTTTTTCTATCTTAGTTTCATTTTAAGGACTTTCATATAACTTTGGAAACTATATACAAGGTTGATATTTTCACCAACCAAACATAAAGAATTTATGTCAATTATATTAAGACTAAACAATTTGGTTATAAATAATGATATTTATTTCATTCTATACCTTGTTCTCTTATAAACTACAGTTATTAATACAACTCATAATGTATCTGTGTTTCTTTGGTAATTCGTTCACTTGGTGTCCAAATACAATAACGTTTATAAATATCTAAATATAACTTTGTTCATCGATTTGCCAACGTAGTTGCCAAAGGCCCCATGAAAATTTTATGAACCGTTATTATCCATTATATGTTAAAGGAAACACCCATCCCCTGACCCGCTTATGGTCAATGAAAACAGCAAGGGGACAGCGACCATTCGCAGACACCGAGGGGCAAATCACTCCTAGAAAGTGTACAGGACATTTGGACTTTTAAAAGTCCGGTCGTTTTGTTGTTGGACTAAAATTGTGGTTAAAATTTCTCAATATTTTCTTATTGTTTTTAATGTTCTGGTGAAGCTATGCAGTAAACGCAATTATAACTGATTTTTCCAACGAGATAAGGGACTGGTCATAATTTATCAGGGGGTGGGGAGGTGTAATTCGAAATTTTAAGGAATGATATTTTGTACCCTCTCTCTCTTGCTCGTGTCAGTAAAAATGTACCTACCTACAACTAAACCCTGCATTCAATAAATTTTCTAATTGTGCACTTTAAATTTTCTAATTTCCAGTTGCGCTTTAAATCAAATACTAAAATTTATATTATACCAATACATAGTCGTATATAAAACTTTAGTTTTTTTCAAACTTTTCATTCTAAGTTTAAAGAATCAATTTTTTTCAATGCAACTCAAACAAAATGTGAGAAGGCATGTATAAAACAATTCATTGAACTAAAACAGCAGACCCCCTCCCCGCCTTCATAAACTGTCTAATATTTTATGAACCCCCCTTTTTCATGGCTAAAAAATATGTGACCCCCACTGTTTCCACCTCCCCACTCCTCCTGCTAAATTATGACCAGTCCCTAGTTTAATTAACTTGTAACAAACTTGATGGCATTATCAGACTTGTTACAAGGTTGTTCTAACAAGTCTGATCGATACAGTCATGATATAACAAGAATGTTACAAGGTTGACGACACAAAGTTGTAACAACATTGTTATATCATGAATGTATCGGACTTGATGGAACAACACTGCAACATGCCTGATAATATCAACAAGATTGTTACAAATTGTTAACAGCTTGTTCCAAACTTGTTGACAACTTGGGACAAGCAGTGCGAACACAACTTGTTGGCAGACTTGCTACAAGATGTGAGATTTTTACGCGTGTAGTCGAAAGCTTACTAAGGACTCCTCTGGCAGCCACCTTATGACTAATGTCTGATCACGGAGCACACCTACGGCGGAAGGGACTAATCCCAACCCATCCTGCAACAATCCCAACCCATCCTGCAACAATCCCAACCCATCCAGTCAAGGGACTAATCCCAACCCATCCTGCAACATTCCCTGTGGGAAGAGACTGGTGTACCCGAAGAAAACTCGCGACTTTCGGTAGAGCGTTGGCTAACTCTTTTCACATATTAAGTGTTATTAGTCCTTACTCTGACGATTGCGTCACCAAAGTCCCTTTGCAAATGTTTGCTAATTTCTCATCCAATTTTCATCGATATGGACTATTCTTAATATAGCCCCACAAATTTCGTATTAATATACGTTGGATATCTTTGAGTTATCGTAGTAACAGGCAAACGCACAAAATGCAAATACATATACATATACAAACCATGTGAAAACATAACTTCCTACTGGAGGTAACAATTTAAAGCAGTTAAAGCAGACAGCAAATAAATTCCTTAAATTGTCTGGACAGTATTTTGTAATGGACTTAAACGTTGTGACAATGCGCTTTGTGCGTCTTATATAGCGTTTAAACTTTGCCAGAAAGCAAAGCAAACTAAAGCAATTAAACATGACTGGAAATTGCAATATTAAGTGAAATTTTTCGTTCGTCTTTTCTTCACCCTCGAATTGACAAAATGAGCCTGGGTAGGTGTCTGGCTATCAACTCTACTCCATATGGAAATTTGTGGTCAAAAAACGATGGTAATGGTGAGGTAGGTCTACTAACCATGTGGTCATAAAGCGAAGTTCGATTGCATACACAACGTTATCGAAGGATACGGGGCATCAAGGCTTAGACCGAAGGATGATGATGATCTACACAACAACTATTCCTACCTAATATGCATGCAGATTACTTTATGAAAAACTTGTTTGCAACCGGATACTGGAGCACTTTAAGCCATGAATAGCAAAAGGCAGCGATGCAACAACTTACCATTCGTTCTTTTCACAATCAAAACATTCTGTTTCAGAGGTACATAATGCATTGCGGTCACACCCACCAACGATATAAACTTTGTTATCATCGACAGCAACCCCAGCATCCCATCGTGCAGTGTTGGCACGAGGAATAAGATTCCATTCATCAACGTCGGGAGAGAAAACTCGCAGGCACAAGTTATAGCTAGGGACATACCACCCACCGCAGGAAATTTTTAAAATTTGGGTCTCTGAAATAGCTTTTCCTGCATTCTTAGAACCCATTTCTAAAAAAATCTCAGCTTCTTAAAACAAAGTTTTAATGGTAAAATTTATAATAAATTGCACGCTAAACATTCAAACACAACATAAATTTAAGTATGCTCATCAATAAATTTTGTTTTTTAAATTTCTTTTCAATGTTAAACCCATTTACTCAACTAGGGCCCTGGCTTTGGGGCAATAGGTCATTTTTTTCTTCAGTGGTGGGGCAGAGGAAGGGGCCCAGTGGGGCAAATGACCCACCAGTCCATGCATGGTATTAAAAAATGCCTTGACTTCACCTGAGTTCAAATGATGATTCGATTGAATGAGCAATGGCTCATCCGGTAAAGCGCTCAATATGACCTAATAAGATTTTATTCACTACAAACTTGTTTCGTACGACAAGCAATGCTTGCCACACTCATCAGGTGAATTTAAATTCACCTGATGAGTGTGGCAAGCGCTTGTTTGTAGTGAATAAAATCTTATGAAGTAAACCAGGTTTATTTTATTTTATCCAGGTTTATTTTATTTTATATATATATATATATATATATATATATATATATATATATATATATATATATATATATATATATATATATATATATATATATATATATATATATATATATATATATATATATATATATATATATATATATACATATATAAATATCACTAGCCTCCCAAAAAACTTCATTTATATAAAACTTCAAGTTGGAAACAAAATTTATTAAACTTCAAACAAATACATAATACGTTTCGGGGCACAGCCCCTTCGTCAGAAACGAGATAAGTTCAATCCATGTCCTTAAATACTTTAGGCTCAATCTAATTAAGATACACTAATAATATATAGACTTGCATATTAACATTCCTCCCTCAAATTTAATCCCAGTGGTACATATGTATTCAATTTTTCAATCCAAAAACTTTCCCTCTCTGTAGGTTTATTAACATCCGTGATATCAATAATCTGTGCTTTAAAGTCATTAAGACCCGAATGGCCCTCCTCAAAAAAATGTTCATACAAATGTTGACCACATAAACCTCTTTGGCCCTTAGAATATCTATTAAGCGAACTCTTGTGGTTATTAAGGGCCTGTTCATATGATCCCGCTTACCGGGACGTCTCGCTTACCGATGATCTCGCCGCCTATCTATTTTCCTATAAAATTTTGCATTGTGTTCATATGAGAAAGCGAGCTGGCCCGCTTGCCGAGATCTCGTTTGAATTTGCCGAGATCATAGGTAGGCGGGATGAAAATTTTTCCATATGAACACGCCAGCCCGCTTACCGGGATGAAGTGAAACAAGTCTTGCCGGTTTAATTTAACACTTTTTACTTGGTTTTATGTTTGTTTTGTAAACAAGTATTAAATAACCACCTGTAGCAATACTTTTTCTTGTAAATAAACGAAGAAAAACACTAAAATCGCTAAGTATTTGTGTTGCTTGACTGAAATGTAGAAGTTTTGCATACGCTAATTATAGAACTACAATGTAATTTCATCTCGGCAAGCGGGACGAAATACTCCATATGAACGCACGGAAATATTCGTCTCGGTAAGCGAGATGTCCCGGTAAGCGGGATCATATGAACAGGCCCTAAATCTAAGACGAAATGACGTTATAGTATTGCCCACGTATTGTTTACTACATTTTCCGCAAGTAATTAAATAAACCACCCCCCGAGAGTTACAATCAAAGTGATGGTTAATGTGAAACGTGCGCTGTTGTACTGTACTTTGAAAAGTATCCGCTACCACGATGGAATCACAAACTTTGCACTTCTTCCCCCCACATTTAACCATCCCTCTAGCTGCAACCTCAAGCCTATGCAATTTAGCCCGAACAAGATGGTCTTTAAGGTTTTTGGATCTCCTAAAACACACCATAGGTGGCTCTGGCATGACACTTAGGAATTTGTTAGATAAGCCTACAATATTTTGCAATTCCCTAAAAATTCCATAAATTTCCCGCAATGCTGGGTGATAATCTATGACAAAGGTACTCTTATTATTTTCCCTTCTAGTTTGTTCACTTCCCCGTTTAATGACTCTCTATACAAATTCGCTATTATAGCCCCTTTTAACCAGAAACCCTTTCAATTCCTGAAGCCTACTCTTAAAAACCTTATCTGAATGGCAAATCCGCTTTAGACGCAATGCCTGTCCGTAAGGAATTCCCCTCTTAACATGTGGAGGATGGCAGGACTTAAAATTTAAATACTGATGTGCATCAGTGGGTTTACTATACACATCAGTACAAAAAA